>CABHPQ010136795.1:0-15153 GCA_902168405.1 Peromyscus aztecus
AGATTTGAGACAAGCACATTCAGGTTTTCTGAGAAATCAGAGCAGTTGTTTTGAAGCACAAAGGCTAAATAAGTTTAATGGACAGCATGGTTCTTTAGCCTTGAAAAGCCAAAAAAAAAAAAAGTACATTCTACTGCCCATTTGTTAAGAAATAGATGGGCTGGAGAGATGGCTCAGAGGTTAAGAGCACTGGCTGCTCTTCTAAAGGTCCTGAATTCAATTCCCAGCAACCACATGGTAGCTCACAACCATCCGTAAGGAGGTCTGGTGCCCTCTTCTGGCCTACAGTCATATATGCAGGCAGAACACTGTATACATAATAAATAAATTTAAAAAAAAAAAAGAAATAGACATGTAGACAGAAGTCTAATCAGGATGTTTGTGGCTGACAGCTGACTTCCATCCAGTGACAGCGCCCTTTGAAAAGGCACGTGTGCTTCCCTGTATGTGTACCACAATGATAAATGTGCACAGAGTGTTATCAGGAAGTGGGAATCTGATTTTCAGAGATTGCCCTTTCATTACAGACCAGCCCAAGAGGTCAACACTGACACCAATTAGATGTTACATGTGCAGCACCCACAATATGGAAAAGATTGCAGTGGAGGAGGAAGAGGGGAAGAATTGTTGCCACTAAAAGGGTCATTTATAGCATATACTCACTGAAGGTATGAAGTTTGTACAATCCCCCCCCCCCCCCGCCTTCTGTGTGTGTGTGTGTGTGTGTGTGTGTGCGCGCGCGCGCCTCTGTCTGAGGTTGTTATTAAACATTCATCATTTGTTCGTGCATTGTATTATGATAGTTACTTTTCTTATCACTGTGACAAAATCCCACAGAAACCACTTCCGGGAGGGAGGGTTCATCTGGCCTCACTGTTTCAGACAGCTGCAGGTCCACCGTGACTGGGAAGGCAAGGTGGAGTGTTCAGTCCACTGAGCCACAGTGGCAATGAGCCACAGTGGCAATGAGCTACAGCAACCATTGAGATCCATGTGGTCCAGGAAGCAGAGAGGGAGGACTAAACCAGGACCTGCCTTTGACCTTCATAGGCCTGCTCCCCAATGCCCTACTTCTGCCGTCCAGGCTCACCTCCTACAGGATCCATAGCCCCCCCAAAACAGAACCAGCAGCCAGAGTACCAGCACCCAAAATTCAAGCCTGTAGGGCAGTTCAGATTCAAACCATTCAAACAGATATGGATATATATTTTGTTTGAGTATATATATATATATATATATATATATATATATATATATATATATACATTTATTCTTTTTCCACACTAAATGTTAAGATAATCCCCATCCAAAATATAATTCCTTCAAATCCTCTTTATAGTCCTAAAATTTCTTGATCATATAAACAGATACTACTTTATGTCTAACAATGGACATTGGCCTGAAATAATAACTGGATTTCAAAAGACATGTATTTCCTCAGGATGAAAAGATGTGATACCCAGCAGCCTTTGTGAGAAGACAAAGGCATCTAAACTGATTCAAAACTACCCTGGCAGCCTGTGAATAAAAGGGCAAGTGCCCAAGCCAGCCTACTGATTGTACTCCTGAACCATACAGAGAAGTACTGTCTGGGCAGCTCTGATTTAATCACCTGTCTGAAAGCACACACTGTTCCCATCCAGATACACTTGTGTTAATGAATCCAGAAGTCCCTGGCTTTCACTAATGACCTCAGTTGGGATATTTTATCCAGCAATCTTCCTCTGTTTTTTAATTCTATGCCTTGCCTGTGAGAATTTCTATGCCAGAGGAAAAATATGTTTTTGATTTTGCAAAGAAACATTACCTAAATTAATGTTTTCTTAGTAACAATGTCTTCATTTTACAGACCACCTTTCCATCCTTGGGGGAAAAAGAGAGCAACAAAACACGTGCAGAGATCACCTTCCTCTACCACAGAAAGCCTTGCCTTCCTCTCATCCAAAACTGCCACCTCTCCACTGCCAAAAGCATTTCTCACAATTCCTTAGGCTTTCCCTCTGGGTCTTTAATTCTCAAATTCTGGCTTAACAGCCACAGTTTAACTTGAGATTTGTGGAGATCAGACTCTAAGAGGATATGAAGGTTTTAAAATGGAGACACTCATTTTAAAATCCATACAGTGTTCTTAAATACATCCATTCATTTCACTGATAAGGCCACTAGTCAATCATTAGTTGATGATAACTGATATGGAATTAATTTATATTAATTATATCATACACAGAATCATGTATTCAAAGTAACCCTGTCCAGTAGGAACATAGCATGCATATTTATATTTTCTCATAACCACATTTAAAAAGTAAAAAGAAATGGAAAATAAATATCTTATTTAACTCAAACTAGTATTATTTCAATATGTTCTCAATATTTTAGTAGTACTAATGAAATATTTTGCATTCTTCACAAAAATCTCATCCTTGTGGCACATCCCATGACTTTCCAGCAGCTTGTCTTGCACTCAGAAGAGCCAGGCAGAGAAAACCGAGTACACCTGGGGGGTGCTGTGTCAAAGTCAAAACTATTTTAAATAAAATCAACAATAGTGGCTGGAGAGCTGACTCCTTTTTCAGAGGACCCAAGTTCAGTTTCCAGCATCCATATGATTGAAACCCCACTGCCCCTGTCATGAGTGTTCAAGTTCCTATTTCTGATATTTGGGAGGGTGTATTTGAAAGTGCGTGCTTCCCAAATGCAGAGATCCACAGCCAAACACTGGGCCAAGCTCCTGGCTTTGCCCTCTGATTTTCAGGCAAGTTTTATTTGTTAGATCATAAATAAAAATATCACCACATTTCCCCCTTTTTTGTATAAAATTTTAAAAAAGGTTATAACTAATACGAGAAAACTATATATAATAAGTACAATAACTATATACAAATATATACAGGCAATAAATACATCAACAATGTCTAGTCCATTTGCATTTGACAAATTCAGAGAAAATACCCCATTATCTATCCTATCTTGGTGAGTCCAAATTCTTATAGCTTTCTATCCTAACTTGCATTACCATCCAAAACTATCTTTTGATGTCTCTCAACTTTATACACTTTACACTTCTTTAGTCTGGTAAACAAGGAGAACTATAACTATATGACTATCTAAGTCTTCAACTCCTTCAGAGACCTGAGAAGGAAATAATATTAACTGAGTAAGCAGGAAGTGCAAGCAAGCAACTTCCAAAAAAATGTGAGAAATCACAGTAACAGCTAACTGCCTGGACAGTCACCCAAGGTTCCTCTGCAATGTTGGGGCATCCCTCTTTGGCGGTCACTCTCTTTTGTGTCCTACTTGCCCAATTTGGACAGCATATTGTCAGCAGTCAAGACAAAGGTAATTTCCTGCCCAGTGGCTAACTTTTGCCACATAGAAGGTAAACTCCATATGGAGTTTTCAATGCCCATCATCTTCTCTGAAGTAGATGGTGCTGCCAGGAGCAGACATCTCATTGTCCAAAAAAAAAACAAAAAACAAAAAACAAAAACAAACAAAAAGAAACCCTTTTGTTATTAAAACATCTTAAATGCCCTATTATGTAGATCTCTGAAGTGCTTGAAGAAAACTTGTCTATCTAAAATATATCTCTGTTTGACCTTGAAAACATACCTAACATGACTACAAGTTCGATTGTAATAGGTGACTAACTGCTAACCTTCATTTCTTTATTATCCTAAATAGTTTGTAATAATAACTTTCAAGGACTAGCAATTTGCATTACATTGTTAAATGAGATGTATAGGTACAATTCCTTGAACAAGATTAGAAATGTATGTACAGTATGTTCTAACAAAAATAATCTCAAATTTGTATACAATATACAAAGTCCAATCCAATGTAAAATATTTACTAGTAGTTGCTTTTTTAAAGTAGATTCAATAATTTATCTTTTTATGTTATCATATCTATATCCCCTTTTCTCTTTTCAGAGTAGATTCAATAATCTACCCTTTTATCCTATCATTTCTATACCCCCCTTTTTTCTTTTCAAAACAAGAACCCTGAATCTAATCTTCTTTGTTCAGCTTTTTTCCTGATCATTACCAATAACAACTTGTAACCAACCACCCTAAACAATGACAAATATCCATAACTCACTGAACAACCAAAAACCACACACCCCACTTCTTGGGAATGTGGGCGTGGTGTTCTTAAGTTTACTTCCTGATGTCTGGGGGCAAAGGCATCTTTAAGGGATCCTGAAAAGAAAAATTTGGGTTAATTGTCAAGTCCTGAGAGAGGCAGCTGTATCACTTGTTGTGCAGTCCCTGTATAATGGGAAAGTGCAGGGTTTGTCTCAAGTCCTGGCTAGTCTGTGAGGCTGGATCTCAGCTGCCCACCTCAAAATTGTCCTGTGCAGTTTGTTTGTCCAAAGCCGATCCTTGGGTGGCATTTGTCAGTTTAGTCATAGTCCATGTGGAATCATCATTGTGGGGCCCCATCATCCTTTTGGAGACTTCAAAGGTCGCTGTAAGGCATGGTCATGGTTCATTGCAGAAAACTTAAACATTTTAAATGTCATATGCCGCAGATCTCAAAGAGGTTAAAGGATCAATATTTGTTATGTACATCCAGAGTACAAAAACTTAATTCCTAGTTATCTGATAGAGACTCAAACCTGAAATCATGTATAGGAAGCTGGGTGAAGCCTTGTTCTTGAAATAGTTAGTACTCTATATGACCACTAATATCATGACAAAAAGTTTAAAATATGTATATATATAAATCTTATAAATTTTGAGATAATATTTATACCTTATGAAAAAGTTTCAAAGAGTCAAAATAAAACCAAAGAATTATGAGATTAGTGGCAATAAAATAGACCCTAATTTTTTGTTTTTCTTCTGTCCCATATCAGGTGGCTCTTCTGATCTGAGACAGAGATTTTGGTTTTTACTTTAACAAGCATGCTTGAGTTTAGAAAAGGAGAGTGCTGTGGGATGGTCTTTCTGTATGCTATGAATATGTGTGGCTACCATTGGTTAATAAAGAAGCTGCTTTGGCCTACGGCAAGACAGGTTATAGCCAGGTGGAAAATCCAAACAAAGATACAGGGAGAAGAAAGGCAGAGTCATGGTAAATGCTGGGATAGATGTAATAGAACACAGGTAAAGCCATGAGACATGTGGTGATACATAGATTAATAAAAATGGGCTAATTTAAGATGCTAGAGCTAGCTAGCAATAAGCCTGAGCTATAGACCAAACAGTTTGTAATTAATATTAAGCCTCTGAATAATTATTTTATAAGCTGCTGTGGGGCCAGGCGGGATAGAGAAAAGCTTCTGGCTACAGCTTACTCCTCCGGTTCTCTGAATGTGGTCTCCATGTGCAACATCCAAAGTGCATTTGGAACCCAACACATAGTGATAACCCACAGCTCCAAAGAAGACAGAGACAGGAGGATTCAAAATGTAGCTGTGAAGCTGAACAATTATAACCTTAAGACAATGTCTAGAGAGATTATGTGTGGCCTGTTCAATTGTTTTCAGATAGGGCCTTCCTACAGCAAGCTGGCATAGAACTCATTTTGTAGCCCAGGCTCAATATAAAACTTTCGGTGACCTTTCTCCTCAGCCTCCTGAATTTTGGGATTATGGACATGAGCCACCGTGCCTGGCTGTCAGATTGTGTTTTCTTGAATGATATCTGTAAGGATAAACTAAATGACTAAGTAATAAGATAACTTTCTTGCCTAGTTTTACTTTTGAAGACATTTCTCGTTTTCTTAAAAACGAAATAGTTTTATAAGCAGGTAAAGATTCATTTAATGAATTATGAACTAAAATATCCCTGTGCTAAAAAGAAGATGATGGGTATTCATGGAGATCATTTTCATGAAAAGTCAGTTTCAGAAAATTGATGAATTCCACACATAATTTTTCTAAAGAGAAGGTGAGGTCATTAACCGTGGTGATTAAAGGTCAGTCACAGGGCCTGCTGATGCTTTGTTCTGACAAAAACAATGTAATTATGAAAATTACTGTGAATTTTAGTGATTTAACATTACAGCACAAGCACCATTAAAGTGTATTAACCTTCCAATAATTTCAAGAAATTGAAATGAAATCTGCTTGGCAATGACTGGACATTTTGACACCAATGAAAATATTTTATGTAGTTATGTAAGTGATAAAAATAAATGTTTTATTAAAAAAATCTCCAAAAGGAGTTCTAACTAGGAAAAAACAATCATAATTAACAAGATTTCATGCAGGGTGCAGGAGCCAAAGACAACATTTTAGGCCGGCCAAACGTGACGTCATCTGGTCCTAAGTTCCTAAGGTCTGACCACCTGCAGAGATCTTTAGAATCTGTTTAAAAAATTAATTTTCCAAGTATGGACCACTGAGAGTCTCTCGCTTCTACGTGACTTTCTATAGTGCCAATGGGAGCTGAACGCACACTTCAGCTTTGTAGACAGCTGCTCCTTTAGAGCAGAAGCCAATGTGTCCCTGCAGGTACCCTCTGGAGAAAAGGATGCAAGCGAGGGTCTATTATTTCTGAATATATTAAGAAGCCCAGATTCAAGTTCTAAGATGGGATATGTACAAAGCAACCAAATATTCAAGATGGAACTCTAAAATGATGCAGTAGATGAGACTCCAGGGGATGATACAAGAAAACCTTGACAACCCCAGGGGATGATACAAGAAAAACAGTACATCAGCTACATCCCTCTTGATGTATGAGGGGATAGACGTTCAGTGCATACCACAGCAGTATTTTTAATGATGTTGCTGGATCCTTGCTCTGGGAATTGTGAATAGAGGTACTATATCCTCTGTGTGCATGCGTGGTGTAGGCATGTTTTTAATGCATTTAAGTAAACAGTAAGGAACGTTATTACTGGGTCACAGTAAATTCAGTTTTGTGAGCCCCAGCAGGACGGTGTTCCAAATGGCTATGCCGTCTTGCATCCTCACTGCCATTGTTCTTACTTTCTTCATCTTAAGGGTGTAATGGTATGTAGTGGGAATATTAACAGGCCTTATTAATACAATCAAACCTGAGCCAGGTATTGGGGTGAACACTGGAAGGTCAGAGAACCAGAACAAGCCACAGCTATCTCACCTCGCTGGATCCTCAGCTAGTCTTGTTTCCTCAGACTGGAGGCCTCTGAGTCCTCATCCAGAATGGGTCTCAGCTGAACTGTGCTCAAAAACCTGAATGCTTAACCAGCCAAATGCTTCTAGTTTCTGGTCCTCACACCTTATATACCTTTCTGCTTTCTACCATCACTCCCTGGGACTAAAGGCTGGCTTTCTGAGATTAAAGGCGTGAGTCACCATGCTTGACTGTATCCTTGAACAGATGGATTTCTGCCTCTGGAATGCTAGGATTAAAGGCGTGAGTGCCACCATTTTCTAGCCTCTGTATCTAGTGGCTGTCTGTTCTCTGACCCCAGATAAATTTATTAGGGTACACAATATTTTGGGGAATACAATACCACCACAATGGTATCTATGATGGTTAATCTTGTCAACTTGATGGGATCGGAAGAAACTAAGAGATAACTGCTAAGCACACCTGTATGGGATTTTCTTGGTCAGGTTATCTGAAGTGGGAAGAGTCACCCAAAATGTGGGTGGAACTTTCCGGTAGCAGCCCAGACAGTAGGAGGCATGATAAAAAGCTTTGTGTTTGCCCCATTGCCCCTGTGTGTCACTAGCAAGTCCTACCCTGTTGCCTCTGCTGCTCCTACATTCCTTCATTGATATCAGAACCCAGCTCTCCAGGTTAGGACTGCTGAGGAATCCAGTCTCTCGGACCAAGCAGCTACTGGGTTCTCAGTCTTTCAGGTGTGAAGAAAGATATTAGACTAACCTGACTGTACTGTGTCAGCCAATCTAATAAGGATTTTAATATAGATTCATTCTATTAGTTCTTTGCTATAAAGAACCCTGACTGATAGTGTCTTGTGGTTGATTTAATTTGCAATTTTAATGACATATGAAAATATCTTTCATATGCTTGTCATCTGTACATTTTTTCCTTAATATGCTATCTCTTTAGGTCATTTGTACATTTTTCTTTTGGAGGGTATTGTAGCAGTTTTTAAATACTTTTTCAATATTTGAGACTTGAAGGCAGAAGTTTCTGTCCCACCAGTAACTCTCAAATACCCAGCAACTGCTTCCCAAATAATTGATTCAGAAGCTTAATGTTACTTATAAATACTCGGCCATTAGCTCAGGCTTATTACTGACTAGCTCTTACACTTAAATTAACCCATAATTCTTATCTATGTTGAGCCACATGGCTTGGTACAACTTTCTCATCTTGCTTCCTCTGCATCCTGACTCCACCCTTCTCCTTCCCAGCATTCTCAGTTTGGCTTTCCTGCCTAACTTCCTGCTCAGCTACCAGCCTATCAGCTTTTTATTAACCAATGAGAGTAATCCATATTCATGTGTAGAAAAAGATTATTCCACAACAGAGATTATAATATAACTATATTTCTCCCTTCCCCTTCTTCCCTCCAAACCCTCTCTTGTACCCCTCCCCACTGTCTTTCATTCATGGCCTCTTTTTTTCATTGTTATTGCATACACATATGTATATACATATATATTCCTAACTATAACGATTTAGTCAGTATAATGCTGCCTGTATGTATTTTTTCAGGGCTGACCATTTGGCACTGAGCAACCTGTTGTCCCTGGAAAGACCATCTCTCCTACTCCTAGCTTCCCTTAGTTATCTTTAGGTCTTTGTTTAGAGTGGAGGCTTCATGGGCTTTCTAGGTCTATTTTCACATGTCCATTGGTGTCATCCTTGTTCAGCTCACATTTGGGCAGTCATGTTGGTAAGACTTTATGGGTGTAGCTTCTGATGTTACTAGAAGACACAATCACACACAAACGCCCTGATCCTCTAGCTTTTACAATCTTTCTAGCCCCTCTTCTGAAATGGTCCCTGAATATTAGGTGCAAGAGTGTTTTGTAGCTGTATCTTTTGGGACTGGGTTCCACAACTCTGCATTCCGATTGGTTGTGTTTTTCTGTAGTGGTCTTCATCTGTTGCAAACAGAAATTTCCTTGATGAGGGGTAAAGGCTACACTTATCTGTGGGTATAAGGGCAAATGTTTATAGATTGTTGTTAGAGATTATATGGGTTAGTAAACTAGAGGTTGTAGATTCTTCTCCAATATCCACGGCATCATTAGCACTGAGTGGTTTGGTAGGTAGTAGCAGGCATTATTTCCCTCTTATTGAACAGGTCTTAAGTCTAACTAGAGAGCTGTTGGTTACCATCAAGGTGTGGGTGCCACTACTTCATCCTTGGGGTTAACAAATACGCACGTTTTTCAATCATGTTGGTCTTTAGTGTTGACTTTGAGTTCTTTTGTACATTTTGGCTAGCAGTCCTCTATTCTTTATCCTTTGAAAGTCTTTTCTTCCAGTCTGTGTCACAGTGTTTTGAGCATTATGATCAACCTTAAGGAGGTGTTGAGATATGACTTTACAGAGGCAAAAACCACTCGGAATGAATCTTATGATTGTAAATGTTTGGAACCAAACTTCAAGGAGCACAGAAAAATATCCTGATTTTAATTCTTATATTATTTCAGTACTAAACTTAAGCAGAGTTAACTGGAGTGCCTACAGACCCTTTCTATTAAGAGATGGAATTTTGTTAGGGTTGGTGCAACTCCTTGATATCATGAATAGAGCTGAATGCAACTTGTGATTTCTACTAAAATATAAGCCAAGTTAAGGTGGGAGAAAAATTATTTCTTACCAGAAAAGGGGAAGAGGTATTATGTCATGCTAAAATAGTCTTGGACCAAAGCCCTCCTCAGATTAGAAATAAACTTTATTATACCTTGCTATTGGACTCTGATGCCTCTGAGAAAACTTAATTCTGACTATGAAGAGTACAACCCTTAACCATAGTTAATGGATGACTGGAACATGATCTTAACACCGTATCACCCAAAACCATGACCAGTGATGGAACCAAATACCCTTACAATAATCAATTTTAAACCTCTTGGAAATATGGCATGACTGCAACAAACCAGAAAATGCAGAAGTCAACAGCATCGGTGGCAGTTTTACTGCACTCATGGAATCCATTTCTAGTTAGTTTAAGCTAACAGGAATTCATTACAAGATAGCCAGGGGGTAAGACAGCCAGCTTTGAGAGGTCCAAAGACAAGCTTTGGGCTGAACTTCCAAGAGTACCTCCTAAAGCCACATTGCACAACTGAGCTTCTGACCCTGTCATGGTCAGAAAACTGTGACATCAAGAACCCACTGCTACAGCGGATGGCTCCAGACCCAGGCCATCCAAGCCACCACTTTTACAGCCACAAAAGGCAAACTCTACTTGCCAGTAAAAATAGCAGAGTCAACAGAAGTCAGCCTGTATCTTGGTGTCCCACTCATGCGGCTGTAAAGAACTGGTGAGACCTCAGTCACCTCTAAAACCAGAGCCTCAGGGAAATATAAAATCATGGTTTTAACATCTCCAGCTCAGCAATTTCAGAAGGCAGGATAAAGAGAAGATTTTAAAAAATACCAAATGAAGTGAGACTGTCACACCCACACAAGGAAGAGAGAAGTGAGGATGGGCTGTCAGAGGAGAACCTGGACATGATTTCAGAACTCCAAATGTGGACCCCATGGACATAGGAGTTGGAGAGGGTCCCAAAGAAACCAGAGCAGTCACCAGAGCAACTGATCCCATCAGCACCAAATTTGTCAGAAGCTTGACTCCCAACTCCCCAGACTAGAAAACTGAGAACAAGCACCATGCTCAGATAGGTACCATAGACTCTGGAAAGCTCGCAGGGCAGGACAAGACTCCATCTTCTAAAATTGTAAGAGCTGTGCAGGGATGTAGCTCAGTGCTACAGTACTTACCTAGCATTCACAAGGCCCTGAGTTTGATCCCCAGCACTGAAAAAAAAAACAGGGCATGGTGGGATATACCTGTAATCCTGGTGTCCAGCAGGTGAAGTCAGGAAAATGAGAAGTTCAAGGTCATCCTCAGCTACATAGCAAGCTTGAAGCCATCCTGGGCTGCATGAGACCTTGTCTCAAAAAGAAATAAAAATAATAAAAAAAAATAGGGGCTGGAAATATAATTTGTAGGGAGGTTCAATGCCCAGCACTAAAAAAAGAACAAGAAAGCCAGTCATGGAAATGCACGCCTTTAATCCCAGCATTTGGGAGGGAGTGAGAGGCAGGGGGATTTCTACAAGTTAGAGGCCAGCTTGGTCTACACAGTAAGTTCCAGGCCAGCCAAGGCTATAGAGTGATACCCTGTCTCAATACCGCCCCCCCCCCACCAAAACGGGCAAGTAAGCACAAAAGTACAGACATGTCACAAAGGAAGAAATTCCCATGATGGACACATGAACATATGCTTAACCTCAATCAGTGATCAGATCAATTCAATCTAAAACAAATATCTAACAATATCAAATTGAATAATAAATCTGCCACCAAGAGAGGACAGGAGTATAAACAAGTACGATTAGTTTGTAAAAAAAAAAAAAAATGGGGCAATGCCCAGAAAAACTAAAAATGTATGTAAACTAACTGATCTCACACCAGGAATTGTGTGTACCATAGCAGAAGAATATTAAGGAAGTTATTCGTGAGAATCCTAACAGACAAACCTGGGGGAAAGTCAATGTCAACAAGCATTTATCCATTCCAGATAGAAGTACTGCATACAGTAAAATGCTGTGCGGTGGCAAAAAGCAGTGAGTCGGCATTACACATAGATTAAAACATCAGCCTTGATGCTGCAAATATGTTCAACATAAGAGCACTTCTTGCTTTTCCAGAAAAGCCACATTCAGCTCCCAGCACCCACATGGGGCAGATCACAGCCTCCTGAAATTCCAGTTCAGGGGATTTTCTGGCCTCCTCGTGCATCCATACACACATGGAATACATCCACACAAACACATACATATGTACATAAACAAATGATCAAACAAAACAATTAAAACCCCCGAGTTTTATAAATGTTGAGTGAAAAAGAAATTGAAAAACAATATATGCAGGGCTGGAGATATAAGATCCAACACCGTTACACAGACATACATGTAGGCAAAACACCAATGCACATTTAAAATATTATATATATATATCTATATCTATATATATCTATATATATATATATATATACAACCTCTTACCAGTTATACAACCTTTAAAATACACTTTATCTAAACTTTTTACTTATGAATATATGAATGCAAAGGTACAAAAGAATAGGTTAAATGATTACACACTATATCCCTAAGAAGTTGCCAAGAAATTCAGGTCAGGGATGGGGAAGATGGCTCAGCAGTTAAGAGCACTTGCTGTTCCTGCAAAGTAACCAAGTTCAGCTCCGACTACTCAACGGGGCTACCAGCTGCCTGTAATTTCAGTTCCAGAGGATCCAACACCTTTTTCTACCCTCCTTGGGCACTGCACACACAAGTGCACAGACATACATACAGGTAAAACACCCATTCACATAAAATACATGTTTGTTTGTTTGTTTTTAATTCAGGGTGTTGGAGAGATGTTTCGGTGGTTAAGCACACTTATTGCTCTTGCAAAGGACCCAGTTTTGATTTCCAGCACACACATGATGGTTCACAACCATCCACAACTTCAGTTCCATGAGATTCAAAGCCCTGTCTTACTCCAGCACTCACATGGTTCACATACATACACACAGGCAAAACAATAATACACATAAAAATATAATAAGTTAAACAAAACCTGAAACCTTAAAATAAATTCAGTCCAGAAAGATGGCTAAGCAATTAAGAGCACCTGTTGCTCTTCCAGAGGACCCAGGTTTGATTCTAAGCACCCAAACAACAGCTCACCATTGTCTGTAACTCTAGTTCCTAAGAATTGGATGCCTTCTGGCCTCTGCAGGAACTGCACACATACAGACACACATGCAGGTAAAACCCTCCTATATATAAAAATAAATAAATCTTTAAGAAAAGTCCAGGTCACAAAATATAGTAAGTTGAGTACAGAAAGAACAGCCATCTCATTTTATTTCCTGTATTTAAAAGGTATTTGAAGGATGTATGTGAAAATACTAATAGCCAATCCCAGTGGCACATGGCACTTTTAAAAATATTTCTGTATTTTTTAGGTTTGTTTGTGCATGTGTGTGCCACCATCCCTGCAGAGGTCAGAGGACAACTTGTAGGAATAGGTTCTCTGCTTCCCCTATGTGAATTCCAGGGACCCAACGCAGATGCTCGGCTTGGCAGTGCCCATCTTTTACCTGCTGGGCTATCTTGCCATCCTCATTTCTGTATTTTTATTTTTCAAGTTTAAATTTTAAAAAACTAGATTATAATGTTTAAACAAATTGCAGAAATTGACTTCAAAAAAGTGCAAAACACTTCAAGCATGTAACCTATAGAAAATGTCCCAAATGCCAGCAATACATCCATTAGAAAAGGCATTAAGGGAAGCCAGTTTGGGGTGAGTTCCAGCAAATGTTTCAGAGAATGTCCAATCTGTGCCTGCTGGGACTGCATAAACCAGAAGAAAGCAGAGCTAGGTTACGGGCATTTCAGCCCTGACCGTTTCAAAGGAAAATTACACCACCTTGCTGGAGAAAAACTTATGAGTAATGTCTTCGTTATGGTTTCTCTTGCTGTGAAGAGACAGCATAACCAAAAAGCAAGTTGGGGAGAAATGGGTTTATTTGGTTTACATTTCCATATTGCTGTTCATTATTGAAGGAAACCAGGACAGGAACTCAAACAGGGCAGGATCCAGGAGGCAGGCACTGATGCAGAGGCCGTGGAGGGGTGCTGCTTACTGGCTTGCTTCCCATGGCTTGCTCAGCCTGTTTTCTTTTAGAACCCAGGACCATCATCCCAGCGATGGTACCACCCACCATGGACTGGCCCTCCCCCATTGATCACTAATTGAGAAAATGCTTACAGCTGGGACTCATGGAGGCCTTTTCTCAAGTGAGGCTCCTTCCTTTCTGGTGACTCTAGCTTTTATCAAGTTGACACAAAGCCAGCCAGTGCAAGTGACAAGTGACTCAAAATTAGGATGGCAATTTCTATAATAAAATACATTAAAATATTAATGAACACAATTTTTAAATATTTAATTTTCATTCATGTGTATCTATGTGTTTATGCGCATGTATGGGGGTGCTGGCAGAGGACAGAAGATGTTGGATCTCCTGAGCCACCTGATGTGGGTACTGGGAACCAAACTCTGGTCCTCTGGAATAGCACCTAACACTCTGAATTGCAGAACCGCCTCTCCGGGCCCCATTTTTTTGAAGATTTATTATTATTTCTTGCATGAGTGTTTGCCTGCATGCATGTGTAGACACAACAGTTCCGTGCTATTGAGGTGGGAAGCACACCCATCCTCTGGAGCTGGAGTTATAGGCGGCTGTGAACCACCAGACAGGGGTGCAGGAAACCAAACCTGGGTCGTCCACAAGTGCAGTACAAGGTCTCAAACACTCATCACTTCTCCAGCTCTCCAAACTATAGTCTTAAAAAAAAAAAAAAAAAAAAACAGGCTTTCAAAATATCTTTATGAACGAAAATGACCAAAACAAACTTTATACATATATGAAATAATCAAATAAGAAATCAATTTTCACAATCATAATCTAAGCTGGGCACGGTGGCACAAGCTTTTAGTCCCAGCACTCGGGAGACAGAGGCAGGCGGATCTCTGTGAGTTCCAGGTCAGCCTGGTCTACATAATGAGTTCCAAGACAGCCGGGGCTCCATAGCGAGGACTGAATAACCAAATAAAGCAGATAAAAGTAGTCATAATCTTATAGATCAAAATATACAGATCATCTGTTTAAAAACAAACAGTATAACTTAGTGATCACTATTTTTGCAAGTCCTTACAAGTTAAAAAAAAAATGGAAGAAAATTTCCAAATGCCATTAGAATAAAGCAGCAGTCACCTTAGTAAAAAAATAAATAAATAAAATAACAGGATGTTCAGTATTAGAGTAGTTGAAAAAGTAAACACAAAATGTTCAGAAGACGAAAACTGATATTAGTGGTTGCAGAATATATAACTATTTAAAAGTTCCTAGACAGTCCGGCAGGCTGTCAGACTTCACATAAAACCCAAACATTTCGCCCCAAAACTCCACCCCAGTGGCAGACCA
>CABHPQ010136796.1:0-13117 GCA_902168405.1 Peromyscus aztecus
TAATAGATGAGAAAGATTGGTACAACTGAAGATAGAGACTAGGCCAGGCTGGGCTGGCCGTAGGTGGGAGTGATCCCTCCTGCTTCCCTTGTTCCCGCCCAGGGCCTCATCTTTGTGGTAGACAGTAATGACCGAGAGCGAGTCCAGGAGTCGGCTGATGAACTCCAGAAGATGGTGAGCATCCAGATCTGGGAACTGGGCCCTTGGCTTGGGGACAGCGTTCTCTGGGGTGGTATGGAAGTCCAGTACTCTGTGGGCAGGGAATATGAGGTTTTCTTTGTGGTCCTGGGTCAGTTGCATCTCACCCAGTTTGAACAAGTCTTTTTCATTTAAATACTTTTCTAAGTCTGAGGAGTCGGGGAGAGAGAAGGGTCACCTATGGCAAAGAGAGACAGCCTCTCACATTTCTTGTTTTGTTTTGGTTTTGGTTTTGGTTTTTTGGAATTTTTGTCATTTTCACTTAGAGCCAAGTTCTTAAATTAGAAGACTTTCTGGAGGTAAAATTTAGGGGTTTTGTGCTCATTTATAACTGTCTTGTGTTCAGCAGTAAAGTGCACAGTACACTGTTTTTCCTACAAAGAACCCAGCAGGTAGAAAGGGGAACTCCCCTACAGTGTAGTCAGCAGGGAGCCTAGGACTCCTGGGAACCATGGGTCCCACCCTGTCTTCCGCCCTCTCAGCTGCAGGAGGATGAGCTCCGGGATGCTGTGCTGCTGGTGTTTGCCAACAAGCAGGACATGCCCAACGCCATGCCTGTGAGCGAGCTGACAGACAAGCTGGGGCTTCAGCACTTGCGTAGCCGCACGGTAAGGGTCTTGTCCCCTTTGCACTGGGTCCAGCCTTTCCTCGGGAGCACAGGCTGGACAGAGGTATAAAGGTACCCCTTTTCTTCCCTGATACTGATTTATTGTCTCTTTCTTCCTGCAGTGGTACGTCCAGGCTACCTGTGCCACCCAAGGCACAGGCCTGTACGACGGGCTGGACTGGCTGTCCCATGAGCTGTCAAAGCGTTAGCCAGCCAGGGGCAGGCCCCTGCTGCCCGGAAGCTCCCGCGTGCATCCCGGGATAACCAGACTCCCGGACTCCTCAGGCAGTGCCCTTCTTTCCCACTCTTCCTCCCCACAGACAGGCCTCTGCTCCTGCTCCTGCCTGCATGTTCTCTCTTGTCGTTGGAGCCCGGAGCCTTGCTCTCTGGGCGCAGAGGGCTCTGCTGTCCTGCCTGCTGGGACCTGTGGAAGGGCTTCCTGGCCAAGGCCCCCTCTTCCAGGGGAGGAGCAGGGATCTGGATTTGATTTCCTTTTTTTTTTTTTTTTTTTTCTGTTTTGGGTGTACCCTTGGGGCCAGGTTTGGGAGGAGGAAACTGAGGGCTCCGGGTGGTGCTATGACGTGGAACTGGATATTGAGTAATAAATTTGCTGTGGTTTGTACCCGGCGTTGTCTGTAGCCTGGAAGTTGGGAAGCTGAGTTACTCTGGGTACAAAAAGACAATATGGGAGAGGCTCAAAGCAGCGGAAGTTGTGAGGTTAACACACATAAGCCCTTTTCTTCCTCAGCTTCTCCCTGTAGTGTTTTCGGGGGAGGAGAAGCATTTCTTCCTCAGTTCTGAGGACTGTTATTTAAGGGTATGAATCCACCTTTCTCATTCCACAAACCACAGAGTCTGTTTCCTATCTCTTATCTAGCTACTTAGCCGTTCTTCGTGGTAGCTTTGTACACGGGAGAAATGGACATTAAAAAGATAGGTCCCAACACACTCTTAAGAAAAATGATGGATCTGGTCTGAAGCCTTCCCCAACAACATGCGTGTTTAAAATTACCTGGAGGATTCCACGCTGGGCAGCAGCTATGGCCTTATTTTACAGAACATGGGTGGTGCCTTTGCTGGGAACCACTGGGAAAAGCCCATCTATGCAGAATCAAGAAGGAACATGTAAAATACCAGGGCTCTGGGCTATTCCGCAAGCAAGATTGCCTGTTTCCCTGTGGATCCCAATGAAGTTTAGACAAGACCTGTTGTCCCACCATTTTTCATGTACTTCTTTTCATAATTTCAGTTTGTCTAGGTTCTAGGCTGAGCTTCTCTCCTTGAGCCTTGCAGGAAGTGATCCAGCAGGGCCTTTTGGGGGTTAGGGGTGGGGCTGGTATCCTTTCCAGCAGATCTGGCTTTCTGCCCAGCCAGTTCACCTGTAACACAGCCGAGGTTGTTGAAGCCCAGTGCTGAAATTCCCTGCACCTAAGCCATTCTTTGTGAGCCTTTGAAGTTAGAAGAGCAATTTCATCCTCAATGGTTATGTGTCCATTTTCCTCACCTTCGCTGCAAAGTAATTTCCAAAACAGCTTGACCTTGTCTTCCCAAGGTCCCTAAAGATGAATAGATTTAAAAAAAAAAAAAAAAAAAAAAGGAAAGGAAGGAAGGAAACTTGAGCCAGAGAGCCAAGCAGAACACCCTTGTTAAGGAAACAGGTTGATTCCTATCTTGTTAATAAGAAAGGGAGGGATGGGCCCAAAGCCGCAGGTTGTGAAGTACTGATCCCCTGTTTAATCCTACCTCATTGCTTGGAGTCCAGAGCTCTGGACCCACTTCCTTTGGCCCATGGATTGATGCTACCAGGCCAGTGCCCTTTCCCCACTGTGGTGGGATAAGAGGCAACCTTTACAGTCATAATGCTCCCGGGTCACAGAGGTGCTGGGCCTTAGGCCAGACCTCTGCCTGGGAAGTTTCCTCTGGGAACGGCTTCTGGTGGGTACTACGGGCCTTATTCCGGGCCATATGGCCTGTAGGACTTCACCACTGGGGGGAAGGCTGGGCCGGACAGAGTCATCACCTGTGGCACTGGCCCCATGGCTGAGGTGGAGTGGATACACAGACATCCAAAGACCGAGGACCTAAGGGTTGGGCTCATCAGCTGGGCAGGAACCTACCTCACCTTTGAAGCATTTAAGAGTACAGTCACAGCTACTGCAAAGAGTTTGTGCAGGAGACAGGTAACAAGGCGAACCTGGACTAGAACCAGTTTTCTGTGTGGCGTGTGTGTGTGTGTGTGTGTGTGTATGTGTGTGTGTGTGTGTGTGTGTGTTTTGCATTCCCATCCTCATCACTGGCATAGTCTCTGCTGTTGCCAAGCCAACACACTTGTACTCCAGGCTTCGGCTGATGAGTCTTCATGGCTCCACCTTTCAAAATCGTTTCCCTAAGATGGAGTATCAGCGCTGGCCTGGCTGCTTGCCTTCAAAGTTTCCTACACTCCATCCTAGCAGTGTGGTGGTGTCGTCACAAAGTGGACAGGTGGGGAGTCCAGACTGGAAGGCAGGACCAGGCGTCCAAAAGAAGCTGAACCATAGTACAAGACCCATGTTTCTGATCTGGAGAAAATAATGAACTATTTTATAGTGCTTACTGACTTGGTCTCTGTTTTAGAAAATAGCAGCATAGTCTTCTCCCTTATAACCAAATTTATCACAATGGAGCTGGCAATTGTATCTCAGCACCTATACCTACAGTCAGGATGTTCTCTTGCACTTCCCCTCTGGAGAGGTGGACCCTGCAGGGAGAGGTACCGGGTACTGTGCTACCTAGGGTCTGCAGAAAGGGTGAAAGGAATAGAACAGTGCAAAGCTTGTTTTCTTTTAGGTATTGAAGGATGGGAGCAAGGGAAAGAGGAAGGTTTTGCTTCTCTGAGGTGGGAATCTAGGATTTCTCATGGGTCCTGTGTGTGTGTGTGTGTGTGTGTGTGTGTGTGTGTATACATAAGCATATCCGTGAGGTCAGAGGACAACTTTCCAGAATCAGTTCTCTCCTTCCACCTTGAGGTTATCTCTTGTTTTTGCCTACACTGTGTGCTCTAGGCTATGTGGCCCATGAGCTTCCAGAAGATTCTCCTGTCTTTATCTCCCATCTTGCCATAGGAGTGCTAGGGTTACAGACAATTGCCACTCTGTCTAGCTTTTTTTTTTAATTATTACATTTTCTTTATTCGTGTGTGTGTGTGTGTGTGTGTGTGTGTGTGTGTGTGTGTGTGTTCATGCACATAGCTATACCATGGCACACATGCAGAGGTCAGAGGACAACTTGCAGGGGTCAGTTCTCTCCTTCCACCAAGTGGGACCCAGGGATCAAACTCAGGCCATCAGGCTTGGCAACAAGAACCTTTACCCACTGAACCATCTCAACAGATTGCATCTAGCTTTTTAAATGTGGGTTCTGGAGGTAGACCTCAGGCTGTCAGGTTTTTGAGGCAAGTGTTTTTACACTGAGCTATCTCTCTGGCTCCCCACTGGATCTTAAGAAGTCCTATAACTCTAGAGGTGGACAGCCCATAAGTCCTTTTTGTTGTTGTTGTATTTTGTTTGTCTTGAGACAGGCTTCCACTATGTATCCCTGGCCGATGTAGAATTGGCTATGCAGACCAAGCTGGCCTTGAACTCACCAAGCTCTGCCTGCCTCTGCCTCCTGAGTGCTGGAATTAAAGCACCACCACCACCCCCAGCCTAGAAATTTTTCAATTATGTTAATTGAGCAAGTAGAAATGTTCATAGCAAGGAGAAGCCAAGGCAGATATGGAAGGGAGGGTGACTAGTCTTGTTGGAGGTGCTGACGGTACCAAGGGTCTTGGTTTTCAGTTGTTGACTTGGTAGCACTCACTTCCCCTCCTCCCAACACCTCCAGACCTGGGAGCTCCTGGTGAGCAATGAACATGACGCGCAGGCCGTGATCCGACTGAAGAACTTGCAGGGCCTCTACCTGCTGTGTGAAGCCGATGGTACTGTGTGCTATGGCAGGCCAAGGACCAGCCACCACGGGTGCTTCCTGCTCCGTTTCCACCGAAATGGCAAATGGACCCTCCAGTGCATTATCTCTGGTCGCTATCTGGAATCCGATGGTGAGGATGTATTCTGCAACTCCAGGGTTCTCTCAGCTTACCATATGTGGACCCCTAGACCAGCCCTGCATATCCATGTGATCCTCTACAGCCCCACCTACCGCAGCTATGCCCGAGCAGACCACTCTGTGGGCCGAATCTGGGTAGACGCAGCAGTCCCCTGCCTAGAGGAATGTGGTTTCCTGTTACATTTCCAAGATGGATGCTACCACCTGGAGACTTCTACACACCATTTCTTGTCTCATGTAGACCGGCTGGTCCCTCAACGCTCATCGCAAACGGCTTTTTACATGCAAGTGCGGCCTAGAGGGCTTGTGGCACTGTGTGATGGAGAAGGAGGCACTTTGTATCCACAGGGCACACATCTACTCCTGGGCCTGGGCTCCAATCCTACTAGGGGGGAGGAGTGGTTCATCCTACAACATTTCCCAACCTGGGTCAGCCTGAGGTCAAGGACACGGAGGTTCATCTCAGTCATGTATGGCAAGTACTGGGTCCAATACCACCATCCATGTGGGGCGGGGTGCGGGGGAGGGGTTGTGGGGGGAAGGCTAGGTACTAAAACGGGGAAACTGTTCAGGATGTATTCTAGTTTTCTTCCTGTTCCTGTGATTAAAAAATACCATGCTCAAAAGCAACTTGGGGAGGAAAAGATTTTTGTTTTGTCCTGTTTTGGGTTTTGTTTGCTTGACTTCCACCTGACCCGGCAGCATCGAGGGAAGTAAGGATAGGAACTTGAGCAGAATCCCGGAGAAACAGCGCTTCCTGAGGACCGAACCCACCTTGCGCTTGTGCTTGCTCTTGCTAGGCTTGCTCTTGCTAGGCAAGGGCTCTACCACTGAGCTAAATCCCCAACCCTCCTAGGTTGCTTTCATGACTGGCCCAGTTTGCTTTCTTATACTACCCAGGACTATTTATTTGCCCAGGGTTGGTAGTGCCCACGGTGGGCTAGGCCCTGGGCCCTTCCACATCAATTATTAATCAAGAAAAGGCTCCCAACAGACTTGTCTACAGGACAACCTGATGGAGGCAACCCTTCAATTAAGATTCCCCATTTCCAGATGACTCCAGCTTGTGTCAACAAAATACTAACTAGCACAGGACAAGCAAGACACTTTGAACCTAGTCATAAGAAAGATCCTGGGCCCCCAAGGAGACATCTCAAGAGGCAGATTAACAGATAAAGATATGGCTTTAAGGGAAAGCTGCCTGGACTTCTCTAGATTAGTATGATCTAGCATAAGGTTGAGGAAGGAAAATACTGGGAACCCCACAATAAGCATGGAGAAGGGGCTGGGACTGAGCTAAAAAGCTGCTTGTGTGCACTTCCTCTCTAGATGCTGAGGTGTGTGCTGCCTCTGAGCGCTTGACCCCAATGTCCTTGTTCCAGTATGAATGTGACAATGAGAGTCTTACCTTACAACTTCGTTCAGCCAATGGCTACTACCTGGCCCAGGTGAGACTTCGGTTTTCAATGCAAGAAACTGTAAACACTGAGCTCTCCCTGTCTAGACATACTTTCCCCAGTGCGTATGACCAGGTAAGATTAGGTGAGCTGTAGAGGCCCTACCCAATAAACATTCATTTTCCTCCACCGGGCCCTCTTCCCTTCAAGAAAAAAATTACTGTGGCATAATTTAAACAAATGTAAATGATATGATATATATGTCGTATATATTTTGTGTAAATATATGAATGATGCTATATGAATAAACTGACCTACTTTAAGTGTAAAATTCAATGTGCTTCAACAAATGTCTATAACGATGCAACCATACTGTAGCCATACCACAAGTTAGAGAATAGTTCGGCCGCCATGGAATTCCTGACTGCTCCTCACAGTCCATTTCCCTCCATCCTTGATCTTCTCACACCACTGGTCTTTGCTTGTTCTGCCATTATATATCAGATGTGCCTGCTCTAGAATTTCATCTAGATGAACTCTTACGGTATATATGCTATACTTCTTTTGAAGAGCAGAATTTTACTAAGATCCACCCATGTTGTTGCTTATATCAGTAGTTCATCAACTGTGCAGTCTCTCATACTATTCACTAGCATAAACATGATTTGTCTGTCCATTCGGTTGTTGTTAAATACTTGGTCTATTATGAATAAAATTGCTATGAACATTTGTGTAAGAAGTTTTTTGCAGACTTTTAATTTCGTATATCTTAGGTAAACACCTGGGAATGGAATTACTGGGTCATATGGTAGATGTGTGTTAACCGCCTCAAGAAAGTGTTCAGCAGTTTTCAGCAGAGTGTGACGCTGCATGCCTGTAACCCCAGCACTTGGGGAGGCATAAGCAAGTAGATCAGGACAGGTAGATCAAGAGTTCAAATCCGGCCTTAGTTATACGTTGTTTGAGGCCAACCTAAACTACATAAAGAAAAATAAGGACAGAAAATATCAGTTTTCAAAAGTGACTATACCTTTTATGTTTTCCAGCAGGGTGGGCGGGTTCTAATGGTTGCCTGACCTTACCAGCCAGCCAGCACGTATATTGCCTATCTTTTTCATTGTAGCCACACTAGGGACCGTGTAACATCTTACTATGTTTCAGTTTGTGTTTATAGCATTTGTAAGTGGTTATCTAAGCATCTCTTCATATATCTATTTGCTAATTATATATCTTCTTTGCTAAGTGTCTTCAAATTTTTGCCCATTTGTTACTGGGCCTATAGTCTTGTACCTGAATTGTATGAGATCTTCATATGCTCTAAATTCAAGTCCTTTGCCAAAGCTATGTGCTGTAAATGCTTTCTCCAACCTATGCCTGGCCTTTTCATTTTCTCTTTTACTTATTTATTTATTTAGTTTTGGTTTTTTGAGACATGGCCTCACTATGTAGCCCTGGCTGTCCTAGAACTCACTATGCAGACCAGCCTGGCCTCAAACTCACAAAGATTCTCTTGCCTCTGCTGGGATTAAAGGGATGTGCCACCATACTCAGAGGCCTTTGCATTTTTAAATGACATTTTTAAGAAGCAATTTTTTGTTTATAAAGTTCAATTTGCCAAATATTTAGGTGTTTAATCCTTTTCCATCTCAATAAGTCACTGTTCAACCGCCAAGATGCAAAGTGTTTTTCTCATGTCCTCTAGATGGTTTACAATATAATTTTCACTTTAAACACTTAAAAAAATTATTTTGGTGTCAGGGTTGAAGTTTGTTTCTCCTTTTATGATATCCTGGCCCCATCGTTTTACACTTTTCACTGGGTGACACAGAAGACAGATGGAGGTGGGAGAGCTGAGGTCAAAAAATTATTTTTGTGGAGATTTTTTTTTTCATTTTTGATTTACAAAGAGATTTTGAGGGCCTGGAGAGATGGCTCAGTGGTTAAGAGCACTGGCTGCTTTTCCAGAGGACCTGGGTTCAGTTCCCAGCACCTACCTGGTGGCTCACAACCATCTGTAATTTCAGTTCCAGGGGATCTGACGCCATCTCTGGGCTCCATGGGCACCAGGCATGTGGTACATAGACATACAAGTAAAACATTCATCCAAATAAATAAATCGGAAAAAAAATATTTTTTTAAAAAAAGATATTTGAAAGCATAGGCATAGTCTAGAAAATTACAGAGGCTGGGGAAGGGGAGGGTATGGGAATGGGGCCCAGTACTAAAACTGATGGGGAAAAATCTGAGGTTGTTAACATTATTCCTGGTCCCTGGTCCCCACATTTTCTCCAGAGGCGCCACAAGTCCATCATAGCTGATGGGCACCCCCTGGAGTCTGACACCTTCTTCCGTGTGCACTGGAATTGTGGCAAAATCATCCTGCAGTCCTCCAATGGGCGTTTCCTGAGCATCATATCCAATGGCCTGCTGATGGCAAATGCCACCATCCCAGGTGAGCCGAGTCTCCTCCCAGGCTAGCCCAAGTCCGGGATGCTGTGAGAGGAAGCTTTCACATAGGTTGTTGCATATGTATGGGGAGAGAAAGAGGATGAACATGGAGGTGAGAAGACCTCAGGAGTCAGCTCTCTTTGTTTCCCCCTCTCATTGTGGGTCCCAGGGATGGAACTCGGGTTGTTAGGCTTCTGTGGCAAGTGCTTTCTTGAGTCATTTTTTTTAAAAGGTTTTGGAAGCAATGAGTTGACATCAGGTTTGGGTGTGTGTTATCTGTTCAGTTGCTGGAACAGACCCTCTGAGCTTCGGTTTTAAAGTTTGTGACAGACTTCTCTTCTGTTGCTTCACAGGGTTGCGGTGGGGATTAAACAGATTAACACATCCCAAAGAAAGAATATTTAGATTTCTTGTGCTCTGTGCTCTGCGGAGTGCCCTGGCAAACATTTCACAAGCACCTAGTGTAAGACATGGCACACAGCATGTGCTCAGTAAAGGCTGAAAGACAGACAGCATTCTCGGGCTAGAGTGATTGGCAGCTCGGTGAGCAAAACGCTTGCTAGACCAGTGTGAAGACCTGAGTTGTGATCCCCAGCACCCACATGAAAAGCTGGGTGTGGTGTGGGTACCTATCACCTTGGCGCTGGAGAGGAGGGGACAGAGACTAAAGAATTGTTGAGGCTTGCTGCTGCCAACCTTTATGAAAAACGCTGAGTTATAGGTTCAGTCAGAAGCCCTACCTCAAGGGGATAAGGTCAGGAGGGATGGAGTGGGACACCTGATCCTCCTCTGGCCTCTATGTGTGTGTGTGCGCGCGCGCACACACACACACACACACACACACCACAAACAAGCATGTGGAAAAATACTGGCATCATCCTTGGGCAACCTTTAGTGCTCCTTTCTTCCCTCTGGGAAAACACTTGAGAGAGCCAGCCTGTCCAGATAACACCTTCCTGTTTCTTTCAGGTCCAAATGAGGAACTGGGGATTCGATTTGCCAATCGCCCCTTTCTCATCTTAAGAGGTCGGTATGGGTATGTGGGCTCCTGCTCAGACCATGACCTGATGCAGTGCAATAGAGAGCAGCCTGACTGCATTCACCTACTGCCCTGCCGCCAGGGCATCTATCACTTTCAAGGTGAGTGATTCCTTCTCCCACCCAGAGACCTGTATCCAGCTCAGCCTCAGCCCCAGGCCATACTTAGGGATCTGCCACTCCAGACACTGCTCCTCATAAAAACAGGGTTTCAGTTTGTTTTCATACTTCAAGGTTCCAGGATGGGTTAGCAGAATAGGAATTGGTGAGGTTCTCAGTGGTTCTGCTGCATTTCTCTAGAAGGATCTACCATTGCAGGAAGGATATGATCCCCTGGGAGGTGGGGAGGATAGCATACTTCAGGGAACTCCCCTTGGAGGTTTCATGCTTAGAAAACTGCTTTCCAAATGGCCGACCAACCCTAGCTCTTCCCTCCCCAGCACAGGGTGGATCCTTCTGGTCAATTACATCTTTTGGCACTTTCCGCCCTTGGGGAAAATTCGCCCTCAACTTCTGTATAGAACTTCAGGGGAGCAACTTGCTCACGGTGCTGGCGCCCAACGGCTTCTACATCCGAGCCGACCGAAGTGGCACACTCTTGGCAGACAGCGGAGACATTACCAAAGAATGTATCTGGGAATTTTAGGTAAGGGAGAGTGGTGTCAGTCTGGGAAGCAGGAGGTGAGGCACAAGAGGAGAATGGAGGTGGGTGGGGAGGTTGTGGTACAAAGACCAAAATGCAGTAATGGGCTCACTTCTGTCCAGAAGCTGACCAACTCCAGGCATTTATTCCAAACCTGCACCATTCCTTGCACGCTTCTAAACCTGGTCTTGCTAGGGAGGGAAGAAAAGCATCACGCATTGTGTCTGGGCTTCTTACTGTTAGGCCGCACTGACTTGTGGGTCTTCAAGCAGGCCTGGGTGCCCTGTCTCCTTTAAGAATGCAGAATTTTACCCCATTTTGGGGGGAAAAAACGGATGACTTTGAGAATGTATGTGGATAGGGAGGGGCACTTCCGTCCTTACCCCTTGGTTTATCTCCAGCCCCAATGCTTCTCTGAAATGCCAACCTCCTTTCTCTCGAAATTAACTTGATTTCAAACTTCCAGTCCCTCTAAATCAGCATGACTGATTCCTGTCCGTAGTCCTCCCCTTCTAAGGCAATTTTATTCAGCCATATCGTCCCTCCCAGCTTGATCCTACTGTCCTTCCAGATGGTTAGAGTCAAAGCCTCGGTACTAACTCTCTGAACCCCCTTCTGGCCGCCTTTCTCAAACAGTGCACCTTCTTGGGTGTTTCCCCGCCATGTCCCTTGAGCACACTCTCCTATGATTACCTCCAGTCTAAGTACTGCTGTCACCGCTCCTCAGGAGCAGTCCCTGTCCCCAGATTCAATCCCCTCCAGTCTCTTCTGCACCCAAAGGTTTTTGGTTTGTTTGGTTTTGTTTTTTGTTTGTTTTGGCTTTTTTTTGTTGTTTGTTTTTCGGGACAGGGTTTCTCTGTGTGTAGCTCTAGCTGTCCTGGAACTCACTGTAGCCTAGGCTGGCCTCAGACTCACAGAGCTCCTGCTGCCTCTGCCTCCTGAGTGCTGGGATTAAAGGCGTGGGTCACCACTGCCTGGCCTGCACATCAAGTTTATTTTAACATGTTGCCTCCATTTCACCATTCTCTGTTCAGAACTTCAGGAGACTTGTTGTTCTTCAGTCCACCCTTTCACAGGCCCCATTTTCCTGCCTTGGAAAGTCAAATGAACTTTACAGAAAGTACTTCAGGTTTGCTGTGTTCCTGCTATTATTGTTGTCATGTAGCCCAGACTGGCCCTGGACTTACTCTGTAGTCAGGGATGGCTTTGAATTCAGGATCCTCCTACTTCAACCTACTGAGTGCTGATTACAGGCAAACTCTGCCATGTCTGGTTTTACATGATGTCTGAGATGGAACCCATGACTTCATGAATGCTAGGCAAGAATTCTTTTAGCTAGAACTGTGACCTTAGAGAAATTGCTTTCACATTTCAAGACCTCTGTTTCCTTGTATGTAAAGTGGAAATAATCTACACCATAGGAATTATCAAGGCTAAAAAACAATCAGAAACTAATTATATAGACCCTCAGTATATTTCAGTTTTCTGCATATTCTCTACACAGCCACCTTACTGTGCACAAACTGAGAAAAAA
This sequence comes from Peromyscus aztecus, assembly GCA_902168405.1. NCBI lineage: Eukaryota > Metazoa > Chordata > Mammalia > Rodentia > Cricetidae > Peromyscus > Peromyscus aztecus. The sequence continues at coordinate 11,949 of CABHPQ010136796.1, forward strand.
TAAAATGAAATCTTATTAGGCTTCAACTCTTGTATCTATTTCATGAAGAGTTTGGTTTGACATAAATTTCTCAGGCTCTTCCCAAGCCCCACATTCTAATAGACAATGTGCTGTAGTGCATAAGAGCTCAGTCTCTAGACTCAAAGCCTGTCCCTTGAAGGTGAAACAAGAATATGGTTTTGACCTTGGAGGGCATTGTAAGCATTACGTAAATAGTAAATGCCCTGTGAGAGCTGGCATCTACTACATTCTTATTCTGTCAGAAGTCAGTAACTCAGGTCAACTTCTTAGTAAACAGGGACTTTTGGGAGGCCCTGGGTTCAGTGCCAGCACTAAACAAGACAAGACAAATACACAAAAAGACAAGTTCTTAATACATGCTTTCCCGTTAACTACACAGCCTTTCTCTGAACTCTGATGGGGGGTTTATTTTTCCTATAAATCAACCTCACACCTATTTAATGTTTCTCCTCATCCAGAAAGGGATAGATCACTTTATCCCCTCTCCTCTCACAGAATTGCTGAAGGTCCATTTCCTCTTCCTTTTCCAGGTCAATGGGATGCCGCCTGCCAAACTCTAAATCCTACAGGCCTCCAGGAACAGAACAGGAGACCTAGAGTCAAGATCCAAGAGAAGAATATGTGTTGTACAATTTTTCCTACCAAGTTTAGCGAAACACCTGTTTCAAGAGACAATACATCACAACAGGCCACCCCCAGATCCGTATGTGTGTCTGACTCAGGCACATAATGTGTGTCTGATTTGGGAGACATGGGATCTGGAATATCCCATTTTCTCTCACTGTAGAAAGTGCATGTACATATGAATGACATGATGATGGAAAGGGGACAATGAGGAGTAAGGAGAGACCTAAATGGAGGGGGGAAAAGAACAAGGGAGGGTAAATGACAGGAAAGAATGACAGATGTTGCAGGTTTTCTCTCATATGTGGAATTTGGGTTTAAATATACACACAAGCCAGGCGGTGGTGGCACACGGTTTTAATCCCAGCACTTGGGAGGCAGAGGCAGGTGATCTCTGTGAGTTTGAGGCCAGCCTGGTCTACAGAGTGAGTTCCAGGACAGCCAGGACTTTTACACAGAGAAACCCTGTCTCAAAACATAAATAAATAAATAAATAAATAAATAAATAAATAAATAAATAAATA
>CABHPQ010136797.1:6346-18731 GCA_902168405.1 Peromyscus aztecus
CTCTCTCTCTCTCTCTCTCTCTCTCTCTCTCTCTCTCTCTCTCTCTCACACACACACACACACACACACACATACAGATTTAAAAATATACAAGATGGTTATGTCAGAAATAGAGCTCACATGAGCATGCTCTGGGCTGAGTTGCAAGCTCAGAGACACATACATATACAGAGCAGGAAAGCTGCATAATATGTCCGTTTCTGGATACACAGGCACTACCCTTGTATCTCCTTGACATCTCCATTGGACACAGTCTAGGGATTGGGGCAGCTCTCCAGCCATCTTTTTGGTTGGGAATGTCATCTTTCAGCATCTCTTAGGAGTCCTAGCACCATGGGTAGCCCAGTCTTGCTTCCTCACATCAACCCCGCCTTAACCCAGGAGCCCACATTACCTGATTTCACCTGATACTGCAGCATGAGGCTGGCGATGAGAGGAAAAAGGAGCTTCATGGTCGAGGGATAGAACAGAAGCCCTGGATCTGGGTTGGTGTTCTTGAGCTCTGGCCTTTATTGGTCTCTTCATGGCCTTGGGCCATGAGCACTGAAGTGCAGCTAAAACAGGCCTGTGTGTTGCTCAGGGGAGCTGAGTTTTCTCTGATTCTTTTTGATAAGTTTGTCAGTGCATTTCTATGTGTTGCTACTCTTTGTCTTGAGAGGAACACAATTTTTCCAAGACAAGAAAGGGTGATCTTTATACTTCTTGTTCTTTTATTGAAAAGATTTTGTTTTTCTTTTTAAGCAGATGTATATGTGTGTCTGTGTGCAGGTACATGTGTGTGAGCACACTGCCCTCACAGGCCAGAAGAGGATATTGGATCCTCTGGAGCTGGAGTTCAAAGTGAGTGTGAGTCTTGGGTGCTGGGAACAGATCTCTGGTTCTCTAAAACATAGAATGAGCTCTTAACCACTGAGCCATCTCTCCAGCCCCACACTTCCTGTTATTAACACTGGAGCAGGGTGAGTGTAACTTTCTCTGGAGCTCCAGTCAAAGGAAGCAGGCTAGAGTGGAGATGGACCCACGGAGCAGGTAGAGTGGGGAGCTCTGCGTTCCCAAGTCTAGGCCTGCAGACTGTTCGACTTTCTATATGCTGACTTGACACGAGCATCAGGACTGCTCACGGGGCTCGAGGCAGCCTGAACACAAATGTGGAAGGACACAGCTCCTCTTTGTGGGAAGGCCACGCATTCCCTAGGAGTTGAATATTATATGATCGGTATGATTAATATTATGCATTACCCATTGTCTGAGCATGGTATAGATGGCAATAAATTCGAATTATTGACTTTATAGACTTGACTGCACCTTCCATATTTAAAAGGAGCCCTGTATGACTCTTGGCAAGACTCAGTTTCCCCATTCTCAATCTCATAACTCAGTTACTTCTGCTTCAAAATATTTACCACAAAGTTTGTTTCTTCTACAAAAAGTATGTGATTAGGCTTAGAGAAATGGCTCAGAGGTTAAAAATGAATACTGCTCTTCCAGAGGACCCAGGTTCAATTCCCAGCATCCACATGGCAACTCACAACTGTCTGTAACTCCAGTTCCAGGGCATCTAACACCTTCTTCTGGCCTCTGTGGGCACCAGGCATATATGTGATACACAGACATACATGGAGGCAAAACACCAGGGGGTCTTTGCCCTGGAGGAGATGGGAATGGGGGGTGGGCTGGGGGGAAGGCGGGGGTGGGGGGGAGCACAGGGGAATCCATGGCTGATATGTAAAATTAAATTAAATTATAAAATAAAATAAAAAATTTAAAAAAAGAACAAGGAAAAAAACAAAACAAAAGAACCAATCATGTGATTAATTTTTTCTGGCATTTATTTATTTATTTATTTATCTATTTATTTATTTATTTATTTTTGTTTGTTTGTTTGTTTGGTTTTTTTTTTCAAGACACAATTTCTCTGTGTAGCCCTGGAGTTTCAGGAGTCTTTCAGTTATCATGGTGATGCTCCTGACTCAACCTGTGCCTCTAACAGATCCTTAGTTGGCTGCATTGTTCAGGGGCTGAAGACAGCATGACATCATGAACTGATGCATGCTTGCAAGCACATCTGAAATCCCAGAGCTTGGTAGGCCAAAGCAGTAGGGCTGTGAATTTGAGGGACGTCTGAGCTGCATAGCAAGACTCTAAACAGAAAAGAACAGATAAAAATAAAGACGAAACCCAGTCAAAGTACAACCCAGGCTGAGGGTACCCGTCTGGAAACAGCTAACAGCAATTCTATGAAATAGGGACTGTGTCATAGCCAGGAGCAGAGGTAAGGACAAGGACACAGTGATGGAAGGCTTGTTGATCTTGGGGCAACAGCTCCATCAGGATGGTGAGCAGGTTAGGATTTTAGGACAGCTGTTGGCTCTCACCCAGGCTTGGTTGGGCTGTTCACAATGTATACCCAGCCTCTTGGATTCTCCTTGGAACAGCCCCAGCCTCAGCTTGGGACTTTGTTCTGCACTGGAGATCTTAGCCTTCCCATGATGCACTGGAGATCTTAGTCTTCTGTGCTGGGTTGGTCAAAGTCTCATGGACTTTTTAAAACAAGAGCAGCTGTGCACAGGAGCTCTCCCTCCCTCTCTCCCTCCCTCCTTCCCTCCCTCCTTCCCTCCTTCTCTTCCTCCTCTCTTCCTTCCTTCCTTCCTTCCTTCCTTCCTTCCTTCCTTCCTTCCTTCCTTCCTTTCTTTCTTTCTTTCTTTTCTTTCTTTCTGTGTATGTGATTCTTCGTGTGTGTGTGTGTGTGTGTGTGTGTGTGTGTGTGTGCAGATGCGTGTGCACGTGGATGGAGGCTATAGGTACTGGGGAGGGGTTTCACACTGACCTGGAACTCACTGAGCAGGCCGACTGTCCAGAGAGCTCCAGACATCCACTATTTCTGCCTCCCCCAAATTAAAAGTGCAGTCCAGCATGCTTGGCTTTTTAAAAATGTGGGCTCTGGGCATTACATTCGGGTCCTCATGCTCCCAAGGTAAACATTACACCAATGAGCTATCTCTGTAATCCCCGAAAGAGCTCTTTCTTGTCCCCATTGACCTATGAGTGGCATGGTCAATGAGCACCTGGTAGGGGTTACTCATGGGACGTGCTGAAACCAATCCTGTGGCTTCACTGCGCTTCATCATTCCTCCTGGGCCTCAAACCCCGGGAACCAGGCATCACTGCTGGGTGCTTAGGAAAGAAATGATGAGGAGAAGATGTGTACACCCTTGAAAAACACCACCACAGTGTCACTGCTACAGGAGAAGTGTCTCCACAACACCGTGACTTCAAGCAACCATTATTATCATTTATTATCTTTTTTTTTTTTTTTGGTTTTTCAAGACAGGGTTTCTCTGTGCAGCTTTGCGCCTTTCCTGGAACTCACTTTGTAGACCAGGCCGGCCTCGAACTCACAGAGATCCGCCTGCCTCTGCCTCCCGAGTGCTGGGATTAAAGGCGTGCGCCACCACCGCCCAGCCATTTATTATCTTTTTATCATTTCTTATTTTCCTCATGATTTTTACCTCTGGACAGTATAGGCAGGACTGAGCAGGGGCGTTGACTCTGTGATCACGTCTGTGGCATTGGCAGGGAAGACTCACAGCCTGAAGCCTGGCATCTCCTGGAAACCCACTCGCTTTGATTCTAGCTATGATACAGGCTATGAGCTAGAGGCCATTCCGTCTCCATCAGCCACTTTTACACTCAAGAGTCCTCCTAACATGGTGGACAGAGACAGGAGGCCAGTCAGAAGAACCCCTGCCACAGAAGTCACTCAGGTTTCTTTACTGTGTCGGTCACTGTGGTTACAAAGATCAGCGTTCAAGGAGAAGGAACATCGACATCACTAAATAGTATTTTTATTCTTTGAAAGTTTATTTATACAGTGCATATTAATCATGTCCACTCACCACTACCTCCTCTAGCTCCCCCCTGGCTCCCCCACCCCATCTCCCTCCCAGCTTCCCATCCTCTTTTATTTTCAAATTGTATTGGTATCACTTCTTTTTATTTTTTATTTTATGTATATGGGTGCTTTGCCTGCACCTATATTGTGTACCACATGTATCCCTGGTGCCTGCAGAGGCCAGAAGAGAGTGTCAGATCCCCTGGAACTGGAGTTACAGATGGTTTCGAGCTGCAATGTAGGTTCTGGGAATTGAACCAGAGACCTTTAGAAGAACAGCTACTGCTTTTAACCACTGAACTAACTTTCTAGCCCCTTGACACAAATTTACATAGCCCTGGCTGTTCAGGAACTCACTATGCAGATTAGGCTAGCCTCAAACTCACAGAGATCCACCTGCCTCTGCCTCCTAAGTGCTGGAATCCAAGGCGTGCACCACCACATGGACAAATCTGTTTTGTGTTGATTTATTTTTGTTTTTTTCAAACAGGTTCTCACTATGTAGCTCTGGCTGTTCTGGAACTTTATTTTATTTGTTTATTTATTATTTTTTTTCGAGACAGGGTTTCTCTGTGTAGCTTTGTGCCTTTTCTGGATCTCGCTCTGTAGACCAGGGTGGCCTCGAACTCACGGAGATCCGCCTGGCTCTGCCTCCCGAGTGCTGGGATTAAAGGCATGCGCCACCACCGCCCGGCCTGGAACTTTATTTTTTAATGTGGGTCTGGGGATCTGAACTCAGGTCCTCATACTTGCACATCAAGTGCTCTTTCTTACCCACTAACCCAGCCCCCCAGCCCTTGATGCCATTTTTTTGTATTTATTTTGTGTGGGTCTTTTGTCTGCATGTGTCTCTGTGCACCACATCCATGCAATGCCCACGGAGGACAGAAGGCAGCATTGGACCCTCTGGAACTGGAATTATTGTGGATTGTGAGCTGCCATGTGGGTGCTGGGAATTAAACCCGGGTCCTCTGGAAGAACTGGTTAAGAGCCAGTGCTCTTAACCACTGCGCCATCTCTCCAGCCCCTTGATACTATTTCTTTTTTCTTTTTTTCTTTTTTCTTTTTGGTATTTTCGAGACAGGGTTTCTCTGTGTAGCTTTGCGCCTTTCCTGGAGCTCACTTGGTAGCCCAGGCTGGCCTCGAACTCACAGAGATCCACCTGCCTCTGCCTCCCGAGTGCTGGGATTAAAGGTGTGCGCCACCACCGCCCGGCGATACTCTTTCTTAATGGCGTAATGTCAACTACACATTGTAGAGTAAGAGCACTGGTAACAAATACTCCCAACTACTTTTTTTTTTTCTTTTTGAAACGACAAATCTGCTTTGTTAATTTTTGAGAAAATTTCTGCTAAGTATCCAAGTCTGGGAAAACCGCATGTCAGTGATTTTTCAATGAAACGGCTGTTTCATAAAATATGGGTAGTTTGGAGAGTTTCATAAAATATGGGTAGTTTGGGGAGTTTCATAAAATATGGGTAGTTTGGGCTGGGGAGATGGCTCAGTCAGCAAGGTGCTTCCTGTGCAAATGTGGGGACCTGAGTTTGCTCCCCAGCATCATGAGAGAGCTGAACGTGGGTCACATGTGCTTGTAATCCCAGCACGGGGTGGGGTGGGGGTGTGGGGGTGGTGGGGTGGTGGTGGAGGATCCTGGGCTCCCATTGGCCAGTCAGCCTAGCCTAATTGGCAAGCCGGGGCCTTCAGCAGGAACGCGGTCCAGTGCAAGACTCAGTGGCCAGTGTTGGTTCAGACTTTGAGAGTCTGACCCCTACTGGTTTATTTTAGGCTTACTTAAGCACGGGACAGTCTGGTTCAATCCCCCATGTGGTGGTTTGAAAGAAAATGGCCCCCAAAGGGAGTGGTACTATTAGGAGGTGTGGCCTTGTTGGAGTAGGTGCGGTCTTGATGGAGGAAGTGTGTCCCTGTGGAGGCGGGCTTTGAGGTCTCATCTATGCTCAAGATACCACCCAGCATTTTAAACCACTTCCTGTTATCTGCAAGATGTAGGGTTCTTAGCTACAGCTGCAGCACCGTGTTTGTCTGCATGCTGCCATGCTCCCCAACATGATGATAATGGACTGAATCTCTGAAAATGTAAGCCACCCCAGTGAAGTGTTTTTCCTTTAGAAGAGTTGCTGTGGTCATGGTGTCTCTTCACAGCAATAGAAACTTTAAGACAGCACATATACAACAAAGCTTACCTAAATCTCGTTGAGGAACAAAGTAAGCTAAATACAGATTAGACGTGACTCTTTGTATAGTACATGTGGCACCTTCCATCAAGATAGGTTCCATAGGTTGACTGGTTTATAGAAAAGTAGGTTTATGAGACGAGTCTGGAGGAGGGTCTGGCGCCAGAAAATCTCCAATCACACAGGATGCACAAAGGTCACCAGGCTAAAAAGCACATCAGCTCCAGTCTTCTGGGCAGAAAACAGGTCTTGCATTCCTTCCCTTGAAGGAACAACCCTGTGTGTTTAACATTTCAGGTTTCCCTAGTGCACAAAAGAACTTCATGCTCTATACATCTCCCCATTTCTTATTTTTTAAAGAGGAAATGGTGGCTGTAATAGAAGTCAAAGTTGAACATGTTGTTTGCATGGCTAGTCTGCTAATATAGGCAAGCAAAAGAGAATTGTAAGAACAGCTAGAAGAGGACCAAGGAAAGGGGAACGCCATTTTAGCCATGATGTCTATTCCAAGGTCACCTGGAGAAATTTTGTTTTTCTCTTTATGCAGATGATCAGTTTGACCATCCATTGTATGGGAGAACCCTGACACATTAAAGCAACACAAGCCAGAAAACTGTGACAACCAAGATTATGTTTGAGCATCAATCATTTACCTTATTTTGTAAAACTGTGGTTCTCAATTCGTCCATCTCTTGATTAACTTCTAATTTTTTTGCTGCAATATTAGTAGTTTTGCCAGTCTTACAGGCCATATTTGAAATCTTTTTGTATTCCATTAATTACTCCTGGGGCTGGTAATAAAAAAGCCATTGTGGTGGTAATCATTACAGGATCCAGTAGATGCCCAGAATCATCACAATTTTCAGGGAGAACTCTCTTAATTCTAATGATCAGTTGCCAAGATTTACTGAGCAAAATGGGTGTAATACCGCCTATCCCACACAAGCCTTTATAACCTGCAGGAAGGGCAATATAAGTAGCATTTTCACAAAAAAAGGTCCATGTGGGGCGTTTACCCACCACCCCCACAGCTTCCCAGAGTTTTCTTGAGTGTGAACAGCAGGAAATATTAGATAGAAGGATTTATTGCGGAGAATATCGCGGAGATAAACAGATAGAAAATAAAGGATAGCCTCGAGAGGGCCTGGAACCTTTTCCAACGGGCCCCGACTGTCTCTGCCCCAGGGTTTTTATAGAGACGCCAAGGGGGTGGAGCAAATGACCTCCTCCCCCAGCACAGCCAAGTGCAGACCATCTCAGACACCTGCACTCAGGCCCGTGGTCCTAATCATCCTCTATGTGGATCTGCTGGGTAAAGCCACGAGGAACCCGAGAATGGCCCCCCACAGCTGGGTAAAGCCACGAGGAACCCGAGAACGGCCCCCCACAGGTCCATCCAAAGGCAGTTGTTTACCAGAGGGAAGAACATAATTAGAAATGTAATTTCAATATGGAGGGATAGAACTACATTTGAAGCATAAACAATGTCATAAAAAAGCACCATTGACAGAGTAAGCCCTATGAATATGGGTGTGGGTGAACCCTACTTCGTCCCCTGTTATTTGTGTATAATTTATATGAGTAACTCCTATACCATTTGAATTTCTTTTTAAGAGCCCAGGAATAGATGGATCTTCTATGATTCAAATAAGTTGTTCTCACTGACTGCCATGTGCCAAATGAAGCCAGAGGTTATTTTATAAATGATTGACAACAGACAGTGCTAGTTTAGGTACAATACAATACTATCAACTTTAGTAAGCAGTACATCAGATAGTCCTTCCTTCATCCTCATACAGCTGTGTCTTCCACCACCAGAGCTTTCTAAGAGTACTTAATTATGCCAAAAATCTATAATATATATATATTATAGTATTTGGATTGATCAGTTAGATTAGTCTAACCAAAATATCCTCCATTCATATGACTAAATATTCATCTACTATCTTTTGTTCAAACAACTGGTTCCAAAGGATAAAACCAATCTTTAGCATGGCAAAATAGCACCATACTGTTTCCTTCTACAGGCATGCCTTTTATTACCCCTGATAAAAAGCATTTGGATTCTTTATTAACAAGCTGAGAATTAACACGTAATATAGTCAATAAACATAACAGCATCATTTTGGGGTCAGTAGTTATGGTGCTTTGAATAAGAATGGCCCCCATAGGCTCATATATTTGAATGTTTAGGTACCAGGGAGTGACACTATTTGAAAGGATTAGAAGGATTAAGAGGTGTGGCTTTGTTGGAGGAAATGTGTCACTGGGAAGTGGGCTTTGTGGTTTCAAGAGCCCACAGCAGCCCCAGATTCTCTCTCTCATTGCCTATGGATCAGGATGTAGCTCTCTACTACTGCTCCAGCACCTGCCTGCATGCTGCCGTGCTCCCTGCCGTGATGGTAATGGACTAAACCTCTGAAACTGTAAGCAAGACCCCAGTTAAATGCTTACTCTTATAATAGTTGCTTTGGTCATAGTATGTCTTCATAGCAATAGACCAGTGACTAAGACAGTAGTATTGTGTTCTTATTGCCTCCTCCAGGTCTCAGCTTGATGAATTAAAGTTTTGATGTCTCCCTAAGTCATTGGCTTATTCTTTCTCTTGGGACATCTCCTCTTGATGAGTTGGTTGTCTAGCTACAGACACTTTGTTTGTCTGGTAGTATCAGGGATGTTGTACTGGTTGGAGTCATTGGAGTAAGAGTCATCTGGGATTTCATTTATTTTCTGGAAAGACAAGGATAACTTCTCCCTGATGTTAGAAGAACATTTGGCCCTTTCCAGTTAATTTCTAGATCTTCCCATTTAACATACATTTTAGACTATGTCACCTTTAGGGAAAAGTGTTTTTGGACAGCAGAAGAAGCATAGAGTGAAAAAATTTAAAGTAAGCATGGCTAAATGTAGTATGTGGGATTTAAGTGAGTGTATATACCCACCTTTTATTTAAAATTTTTTTTGTTTAAGTAATCGATGGTGTCATTCCACAATAGCTTGACACTTGACACTATGAATTGTAAGGGATTCTAGTAACATTATTAATATTCCATAGATTGCAAAACACCTTAAAGTGTTTGCTAGTATTAACAGGACTATTATCAGTTTTTAGTTGTAATGGGAGTCCTAGAAAGGAGAAAATGTATAGTAAATGATTAATGGCATCTGAGGTGGTTTTGTCCTTGTGGGAAAGAAGCAACAATCATATTGGGAAAAGTATCAACTGCTCCATGAATGTATTTTAAGCTTCTAAGTTCTGAGATATGAATACTATCTGTCTGCCAAATGGTGTTCGATTTTAACCCTCTATTATTTCTGCCAGCAGAGGGCAGTGGGGTGAAAAAAACAAAAAAAAAACCAAGGCTGGGCCTAATGATTGGTCCCTACCTGTTCATGATGTAAGATTTCATTTTGGTGAAGAAGTCCATGAGATTTTTGAGTGGCCTGAAAAAAAAAGTATTAGGAATGAGGAGGAGGCCAGCACATTGGCTTGAGCATTGCAGATGCTAACAGACCTGGCAAAATAGAATGATCATGAATATGAGTTATGAAAACAGGTTGGGCTTGTTGTCATATAGATGTCTGAAGGGAGAGAAATCATTGTGAAATGATACTAGTAGTGGGCTTGGATTTAAGTCTTGCAGTTTCTTTTTCTTTCTTTCTCTCTCTCTCTTTCTCTCTCTCTCTCTCTCTCTCTCTTTCTTTCTTTTTTTTTTTTTTTGGTTTTTCGAGACAGGCTTTCTCTGTGTAGCTTTGCGCCTTTCCTGGAACTCGCTTGGGAGACCAGGCTGGCCTCGAACTCACAGAGATCCACCTGGCTCTGCCTCCTGAGTGCTGGGATTAAAGGCGTGCGCCACCACCGCCTGGCATCTTGCAGTTTCTTAAAGAAACAGTTTGAGCACAGTATGCAGAGTTGGCTAAACTATTCAGTGGCTGAGAAACATCTAATAAGAGCTGATTGATTATGGCGAGTCCAGACTGTTGAGCTGTACAACCTGGCTGGGGTGGGTACAATCCTTTTTGTGGAGGGTGTAGAATTTGTGTATAAGACCTAAGCTCCTTGTCCTCTTCAAGAGCCATTTGTGAAAACATTAAAAGCAACTTCTATAGGATTTTTAGATGTAATTTCAAGTAATATCCACGTGGTATCTTCAAATAATCTTAGGAGGGGATATTTAGGATGGTAATTATCTATAGATCCCAAATAACATGCTAAAGCTACCTGCCAGTTATCAGTGTGGAACAAATCATCAATCTGCTTTTTCTTTAATGGCACTATGATTTCTGTAGTTACTACAGCTTACTATGATTTAAATAAGTTCTTTACGATGTGTCCTTCCCATTGTGGTCAAGTCTGTAATTGCTTGTAGATAAGGAGTTACAGGTTGTTGTGGAGAGTTATGACACACATAAGTTTCTATAATACCATCATCTTGTTGATATATAATTCCAGTAGGTGATTAGGGGACGGAAGGATAAGTAGTTGATAAGGAAGTAAAGGATTAATTCTACGAGCTACGGCTTCAGCAGCGGCATTCTTTGAGAAACTAATAACTTGCTCCGCTTCAGATGTTATGTTTTTTATACAGTTTAACTGAGAGTCTCCAGAAAGTAAATTAAAGAGCATCTTTAGTAGTAACAGGCCGATAAGGACGTACCCAACTGATATGACCCATTTTTTTTTTTTTTTGTAAATAATTGAGGATACATTGTTTGGGAAGGTCTAAGCAGAGAGGATGATGGCGAATTTGTTGTTGTGTAATAATATAAGTAATTATAAGGTGATTGCTTTTGTATTTCATCCAGAGATATGTTTAAGTTTTGCTCTTCTAGTTTATTTACCACAGAAGTTGAGCACTTTTTAAACTATCGATTAGCTGTTGTTGCAATTGGACAAGTAGTAGAGAAGAATGTCATTCACATAATGAATGACCAATACCTTGAGAAATTTAATGAGCACCAACTCAAGTGCTTTATGTACATAATATTGACATGTAGTGGAGGCTATTTATCATCCCTTGTGGTAAAAGTCTCCATTGACATTGGGTCATTTGCTGTTGATTGTTTAAAGTAGGAACAGAGATTGCAAAACAATTCTTTTCATCAGGATGTAAAGGAATAGAGAAAAAGCGCCAGTGGCCATGTCAAAGGAGCAGCAGGGGGCACTGGAATTCCGGAGTTTGGCCCACTAGGAAGCAAAGCATGATGGGTGAATCTTAGATAGGCAAGGCCCTGAGGGCTTCGACTCCAGAATGTCTCTTACTACTGCTGTGCCTTTATGTGTTTGCCGCCGCCATTTTTCTCTGGTATCTGGCATGGTGTGAATGGGTGTGGGGGGATCCCCACTGCCTTTAATACGGTGTGATTGTCTCAGGGAAACATCCTGTTCTACTGAGCATTTTTACCTGTGGATTATTATAAGATGACTTCCTCTTAAGCTGTACTGTTTAATTGAAGTAATGATTTTATACAATAATAGTGTTAGTTTAAATAGAATGTTGATGATTAAGGGTTTCTAACAAATGTAGTAAAGGATTATGATAGAGGTTAGTTCCGTGGGGAAATTAACATAGGTAAAGGTAGGATGTAGTCTTGCCCCCATGCCTGATAAAGCAGGGGCTGCAAAGGGTAGAAAATAGGAAGAAGGAAGTGCCACACAGATAGGATAGTTTCTCTTGAGGAGCTAGACTATGGCTTAGGCTAATGATTAAGAAAAACAATGGAGTCCCAGGAGTTAGCTCAAGTTCTTTTTGATATTGGGAAATGTGTTCATAGGTTTTGGTGTGCATCATAGCTAAAACAAAGCTTTCAATAATGACTTCACGTAACTAAGAAAGAAAGATTTGGATGGTTAGTTAAGATAATTGGCAGGATTCTAAAACATGAAAAGTGAAACTAGTAACCCATTTTTCGGCAATTATAAAAACTACTGTCTATGTAAATCGTTATGGCTAAAAGGCTCCTGATCTTAGAGAAGTCTAAAAGGCAAATGTTTAGCTGTATGTGGGTTCTTGGGGATAATTTGTTTTTCACCTGTAATACATAAAACGTTTAATCATGTAATGGAAATGGGAAACACATCGTTTTTTACTTGTATTCATTGTAATCATTCACTTAAAAAATAGAATGCAACCACATGGTAATTTTTACATTGCTTGAAAGATTTTGCTGGGGTATATAAGCCATAAGGGAAAAAATAAAGACACAGATAAGAAAGACATCAGGAGGTAGTGCAGTAAGAAGTCATCAGGAAGTAGTGAGAAGGAAGTCATCAGGAAGTAGTGAGAAGGAAGTCATCAGG
>CABHPQ010136798.1:0-21525 GCA_902168405.1 Peromyscus aztecus
AAGCCTCTGGAGAGATTTAAAGACAGACCCACTGGTGTGAACACTAGCATGCAAGAGGCTGGGAAGGGAGCTGAAGTCATTCCCTGGAAGAGGGGATAGAAGGGAGAAAGCAGGTAATCCACACACATGGAGTTTCATCTGTTGAAAGGTGTATACTTTCAGGGTTGGAGAGGGCTCAGAAAGGAAGAGCACACACCACTCTTGCAGAGGACCCGAGTTTGAGTTCCCAGGACCCACACTGGGTGGCATAACACCTGAAACTCTAGCTTCAGGGAGACTCAGTGCCTCTGACTTCTGAGGACATTGCATTACCGACAGACACATAATTAGAAATAAGAGCTGAAAAAATTAAAAATGCTACACTTGTATTTGAGTATCTCTAAACTTGGTGCATGTCTAGGTTGAGTAAGTGGTAGCATTTGTCATCATAGTTGTGCATAAAATAACAGGCTTTTAGTTTGGCAGTTGATGGTTTCAAAATCATTATGCTTATTACCTTATTAATGGAAGCTTACATTTAACTTTTATAGTCCATGAGAGCAGTGCATAGAGTTAAATGGTGGGCAGGCCAGGAGTTAAGAAATCTGTGGAGTACCCAAGAGCCATTCCAAGTGTCCTCACCCCAGCTGTGTTCCTGTGGTAAATCTCATCATGTAGGGTAAACCCTAAGCGCAGGTTGACTTTCTGTAGAATATGATTGATGGCATACTGTGTTTTAAGATTGTGTTGAGGGGCTGGAGAGATGGCTCAATAGGTTAAGAGGTGCAAACATAAGAACCTGAGTTCAGGTCCCAGCATCCAGCCAGATGTGAGCAGGTACACACCTGAAACCCTATAGAGTTGGGGTGGGGGCAGGGACAGACAGGAGGATTGCTGGAGCTTGCTGGCCCTAGGCTAGCACAGGTTCAGTGACAGACCCTGTCTCAAGGGACTTAGCAGAGAGTGATAGAGCTGAATAGCCAGTGTCCTCTGACCTGTGCATGCATTTGTGTGTATACCACACATACCCAAAGATTTGGTAACGATTAAATGAGATAATGTATGTACACATGAAGTCCTTAGGTCTGAGATTTTGGGATAAGTCATTGACACCTATTATGTGGCTTGGTACCTTTTATCAGTTCTGCCTTGTCATCTTGCTTCCTCTGTGTCTGGCTGGCGACTCCTCACTCACTTCCTCTTCCCAAAATTCTCCTCTTCTGCTCACCCCGCCTATACTTCCTGCCTGGCTACAGGCCAATCAGCATTTTATTTAATATAATACCTTAAACAAGAGTAGAAATATACATACAGTATAACAAAATTAACTTTAAATTTGTATTAATAAACTAAAATCCATAGCAATGTAAAGCATTTTTAAACAAGTTGTTGCTCTTTAAAAATAGGTTCAATAATCTACCCTTTCATCCTATCATATCTATATCCTATATTTCTGTATCATATTCCCCTTTCTTTTTTTAGAAAGAGATTGACTATGACCAATAACAGTTTGTAACCAACAACCTAAACAAAGACAAACATCCATAATCCATTTTTTGGGAATATGGGCGTAATTTTCTAGGCTACTTCCTGCTAATTATGGGCACTGGTAGTCTTATGGGGATCCTGAGAAAATTTGGGATAATGGTCAAGACCTGGGAAAACTGGCTGTAACCTTTGTTGATAGGTAGCATCTGTTAAGGTTCAGAAGGTCTGGCTTGATCAAATCTGATCCATCTTAACCTGGAACAAATCCATAGCCTCTTGCTTCCTGTGGAAACAAAAGCAGGGCCTCCTTTCCAAATTACTGACTAGCTCTTACACTTAAATTAACCCATAATTCTTATCTATGTTTAGCCACGTGGCTTGATACCTTTTCTCAGTTCTGCCTTATCATCTTGCTTCTTCTGTGTCTGGCTGGCGACTCCTGGCTCAGCTCTTCCTCTTCCCAGAATTCTCCTCATGCTCATCTGCTCACACTGCCTATACTTCCTGCCTGGCTACTGGCCAATCAGTATTTTATTTATCAACCAGTCAGAGCAACACATATTCACAGCATACAGAATGACATCCCACAGCAGACAGGGATTTGGAAAATTCCTGCATGTCTCTCAAGTAAATGGAGAGGCCTTGTTTCTGCACTTTCTTTGACTCTGATCTATGCAGGGGATTTTGTAAGTTGCTCAGTTGGCGATGGACAACACACAGTAGCTTGGGAAACACGAGGCAGGAACTAAAGATAAAAATCCTCCTTGGTGTGCAAGCTCCTGTGACTTATCTTTACTACGGAATCGCTGAATTAGTAGTGTACCTTTCCTCTAGAAAGTGTACTGTGAAGTCTGGCTTGCAAGATGGCTATTATTCCATTTCCTGGCTGTTCTACAATGCAAGAAGAGGCCAAAGAAGAAGAGGAAGAAATTCCATTGTTAGGGAAAACTGCTCTCACTCTGTCTTGGTAAAATGTGTCCTACACTCTTTATTTGACCCTTACTGTCACTTTGTATGTGTGTGTGTTTGTAGGCAGAGTTGCCACCACCTCTGTGTTTGTCTAGTATCTGAAAAGCTTCTCAGAAAGCCTAGAAGAAAGCAAATACTTTCTGCCATGTGTTTCTCAAGGCAACGGCTAGGCATCACTG
The DNA here is from genome assembly GCA_902168405.1 of Peromyscus aztecus. Lineage (NCBI taxonomy): Eukaryota > Metazoa > Chordata > Mammalia > Rodentia > Cricetidae > Peromyscus > Peromyscus aztecus. The sequence continues at coordinate 2,616 of CABHPQ010136798.1, forward strand.
CCAGTTCAGCAAGCTACTTGGAAATTTGTATTCCCTCAGAGCTCGCCTTTATCCAGGCATGGTGGCTTGCCTTGAGAGGCAGAAGCAGGGGGATCTAGAACTTAAGACCAGCCCGGTTATATGTTGAGGTTCTGTCCCGACAAAATCAAGAAACCCTTTCCCTTTACAACTTGGGCTTGTAGTGTGAGCTTTTCTGGATAGCTAGTTACTGTTCCTTTACCTTTAACATTTGCATGTAATAACTCTGCTACTCGTATCTCTGTTCTCAGTCTGTCGCATTTGAGGATGTCTAAAAACAGTGTCTTATGTATTCTTTCAGGTTGAGAGTAATGGCTGTGTGATGTCTGTGCACAGTATTTGAGTCACTAATGTGCTACAGAACATTTCCCCAAGATATGACTCCCCATCATGGAACTGAATCACAATGATGGCTATAAATGTGACCCAGTTAATACAAGTAAATCATGCCCCCCACTTGCAGGAAAGAAAATAAAAATACTCATTCAGATTTTGGAGTTGAATTGGTTGTGACTTACCGCAGGAAAGTCAGCAGTAAATAGTGTGTATTCTCCTCTATTTCCCAAATCCTGAATCACTGACATCCTGAAGTGATGACACCCACCTTCGCCAGCTTCTTTGCTGAGTTCTTTTATCTATGCAACTCAGCTGCTCTTGGTTAAATGGAAGATTATCATTTAATTAGCTTGTGAATTTTTCCCCATTTGTAAAGTGTTATATGAGATTTTAAAGCCTGATTTCCTTTGAGCCTTGTGCCTATTACTAATTGATGTGGCTAGAGTCAGCTACATTGATGCTGGGAAGCTCTTTGGGGGCAGTTCATTTTGGTAATGAATCCATTCATTCAGCAGACCCATGTCATGTCAGCTGAGTCCTGGAAGAGCTCACAGACTCGAAGAATATGTGGGGCATTGAAAACAAACCCTCTCCCCACTCTCAAATTCTTGGACACTTGTTTGGTGAAAAGGTGAGAATCTGCCACCTCACCTTGATTCTGGGCTCTGAGACTACACCAGTAGAATATAAGTGACAGAAGTGCTTGACATGTATCCATTTCTGGGCTCAGGCCTTCAGAAACTCTCAGCTTCTACCTCCTGTTTCCTGGGATGCTCACTCCTGGAACCCAGCTGCCATGCTGGGATGATGTCTGAGCTGCCCTCTTGAAAGACCTAACCAGTGAGATGCTGTACCCAGCACCTGCTTGCTAGCTAGTGGGTGCTCTGGCTGATGCTGTGTGAAGCAGAGGAGTCATCCCACAGTGACTTTTCCAAATTTCAGATTCAGATAAAAAATAAGTGACTTTTGTGTTAAGCCAGAGTATCTGAGTGCTTTGTTTGCAGGAAACAGAAGTAGATGAGTAAGTAGGTGTGCAACAGTGTAGAAATATAGAAAGGGTAGTATGGACTGGGTGTCACATGAACACTGAGGAGAGATGCCTAATCTTTTCTTCATTATCAAGGAGGACAACTGAACTATTAACTGGGTGGAAGAAAAGGGTGGAGACTTTGAGCAGAGAGGACAGTGGTATGATCAGAAGCAGTGAGGTATGAAGCAGTTAGGAACATTCAGGTATTGCTGGAGGAATGAGCCATACTGAAGATACAGCCAGCAGACTGGTAAAGGCTGGATCAAGGAGACCAAGGGAAGGCAATACTGTGGACACTTGGGGTTTTGCTGTATTGTGTGTAAGCAGCAGAGCAATATGATGCAGTGTGTGTTTTAGACAGATCTTCTGTCAGCAATAAGGAAGTGGATTTGAGGGAGTTAAGACTAGATAGAATCTGGACCTGGTGCCTCGAGCCTATAATCCCAGCCCTTGGGAGACTATGGCAGTACGGTTGCCACAAGTTCCAGACCAATGTGTGGTCTCATGAAACCATGCATACAACCTGGAAGCATTAGGGCAACGGTTATGTAGCCCTTAAGTTGTCCAGGCAAGGACAATGAAGGCCTGCATTAAGACTGCAATGAAGATAGAGAGGAAAAGGGAGATTTAAAAATTGTCTAATGGGTTTTGTTGTTGCCTAATTAGACAGGTTTTTATTTGTTTTTGTTTGTTAGTCCTTGGTAACTGATTGTAAGGAGGGATGATAAAATAAAGGGAGACTCCCCTGGTTTCTGAGTTAGATGAGTGCTAGATTCTGGTACCACCAGAAATGGAGAATGGGGGAATGTGAGGAGTGTGAATGAAGGGCAGAGCTAGTGAGTGCAGCTGTAATGTGCTGGACTTAAATCTGTGGCCCCTCCGTAGTGATCTCAACCAGGCAGTTAGAAGTGGAGGTCAAATGACAGTGGAGACGTAAGCTGCAGATAGATTTGGTGGCCAGAGTCACAGAGGTGCTGATTGACACCATTAGCAGATAAGCTCACTGTCAGTGAAAAAGAAGAGCATCCTGACCTTGAGAAGATGGTTCCAGGGAAATGAGCCCACCAAAGATACAGGGCAGAATGAAGTTCCAGGAGAATGGGGGTGGAGCTTGTCTCCTGGACCAGTGAGGACAGGTGGAAGCCATTCTGGTCCTGTTATTCCGCTGGGCAAAGGAGGAAAAGAGGCACCATGATAACACCAAGGGTTGACCAGTAACCAGGGACACATGCCCTGAGAGGAGTGGGGGAGGTGGGAAATGAGAAACGAGTAAATACTCAAGGTGACTCAAGGAATGTATGCCATTCAAGAAGAAATTATTGAAAGGAAAAAACCCAAAATGAAGAAAAGAAATGAAGGAACCTCCAGCTGAAAACAGAAGAGAGTTAAGGGAAATCTTGGAGGTTCGAGGAATATATTAAGGATGGGTACAGATATAAATGATTTTAGAATATGGCAGCAAGTTGAAGATCATGGTTGTTGGACTTAATTGTTTGTGTGAAATAGGACCCAAATTGTCCACCAAGAGAAAAGGGCAAAGCAGGACTTTGTAGCTGTGTTGAAGAAAAAGGTGCATTTAAAAATAATCCTTTAAGGAAATAGAAGTGAATGCTGGCTCATAGTAGGCAAAAGGACCAGTAGGTGACTCAGAAGACAGTTGATATTGGAGGTCCAGTTTTGTACTAGCAAATGCCTGAGTAGTGCGCTGAGCTGAATGCTTCTGTTCAAACAGCCAGCCCAGTTCTTCCCCTCCTGGCCTCACAGGCCTAAGCCATGGGGAAAATGAGTTGTCTTCAGAAGTAATGAAGCTGGGCTTGTATAACAACGAAGTTTTGTTTAAGGCAATATGTGCATCATAATGTAACTGGAAGATAATCAACTTTGTTTGTTTTTAAAGTAACAACATAGAGAGTAGAGATGGCCCAGTGGTTAAGAACACTGGCTGTTCTTCCAGTGGACCCAGGTTCAATTCCAAGCACTCACATGGTGGCTCACAACTATCTATAACTCCATTTGAAGAGACCCAGTACCCTCTCCTGGTCTCCACAGGCACCGGGCACACCAGCAATGCACTGGCACATCTGCTTGCAGTATGCCCAGGCATGGAAACTTTTTTATTTTAAGAAAAAAGTAATGCCATAGAGAGTCCAGCAGACAAGGTAAAAAAAAAAATCTAGAAGGCAGTCAAGAATGAGAAGAGCCACAGAAAAGCAAATGAAAGGAGTAAGGGGGAGGGGAGTGGGGAGAGGGAAGGGGGGAGGCAGGGAGGGGCAGGGAAGGGTGGGAGGCTTCGTGTAGAAAAGATGTGACTAGAGATCACTTGAATTTCTTTGGCGTAATAGCTTGAGTATTGGTCCCCAGTTTCTTTCTGACCTGTTGATGGAGCTTTACTTTACAAAGAATAGTCCCGTGCCAGTCAGGGATCGGCTCCTGTACAAGGATTGCCCGGGTACACAGGAATCCTTGGTTAGGTCTCTCCAGACCACTCTGGAATGGCTGCACCCTATCTTGCTGACCGCCTGTTACTGCAGCTCCCACACATGTAACAGTAATAATCCTGAAAGCAGTAGCTCACGTTTATATGTGCTTTCTGCCTTGTAAGTTCCTGTTTCTAGTACTTCTGAGAGAAAAGGTCAGGACAGGTGATGGTACCCCACTTACAGACCCGGAAGTGTAGTGTGAATCCTGGGGGTTCATGAATGAGATACAAATAGAAAGGAGGTCTTCTGCTTCCAGCTTTCTTCAGATATGCCAGACTACAATTTGGAGCTCATTGTCCACCATCGTGGACTTTGGGGTTGGCTAGCTATGGGTTTTAGTCCAGGCGAGCATTGCCACACCCTAGCAGCTCAGAAAGTAGTTTTGCCAGGTAGCCTCTGAGATCCTCTCCTGGAAACTAAGAAGAGCTCTGTAACAACTAACTGGGGCTTCGCTTCAGTATTTGTGAAGTAGGAAGAGTAACTGCTCTCCTTAAGGTTCGAGGATCCTATGTGATCATGAAGTTACTACACAGCACCTCTCAGTTCTTTAAGAACTCAAAGATATTGCTGTATTGTATGGAAAGTGTCTTCATTCGGTGCTGGATACTATGTCCATAAACATTGCACAATACATGTTTCTTTCAAATTTTTAAAGGTTCCAAATAGGTCCGTTGAGATCCTAGAGGCCAGAGTCAATGGCAAAGCTGGAGCTGGAGTTCCTCTACTTGTCCTCTCAGATTGGATTTCGGGTCTGGAAATTGGGAGGAGATGTCTCGGTGGTGAATCAGTGTAGCAGAAGGGAGTGGCTCTTAGTGTTACTTTACCTGGAAGAGTCTAGTACCTTAGGCTAAAGTCACTGGTGTCAGCCCTTTGTGACAATGTGTTTTTCAGAATGGACCCAGAAGATAACGATGAAGTCATCTCATTCCACCAAGATAGCATTTAGCTGAAGGGTGACTGCAGTGTGGGGCAGGCTTTTTTGGTGAAGGGTGCCTGCAGGGTGGGGCAGGCTTTGGTGGAGGGTGACAGCAGTGTGGGGCAGGCTTTGGTTCATAGGCTAACCATGACTGCGCTTCTCCAGTTCGGTGGCTTTCCGTGCTTGCTGAATTCTGAGTCAGCCTAGTCTCCTTTTCTACTCTGGGCCTGACCATCTTGTCACATGAGAGCTGGAATCTAGCCAGTTCTTCTGCTGTTCTGTCACAGTTTAGTTCCAGGCATTCCCTGCAGCATGTGTATTTTCAGGCAGAACATGGCTGCATTAGACCAGAGGCAGATGTGTTGAATGAAGTGTACAGAGAAGAGTGTTCAGTAGCTTTGAAATTATCCGGTTATATTTCAGTGAGAAAGGGGAGAAAGGTTAACCAAGTACTCCACAGTCACTGACTTGTTACTAATTTGTATGTGTAATGTCCAGAGTTCATTATAAACATTGACAGTCACTGTTGTGTGGCTACAGGGTACAGCAAGCTCATGCCAGCTAAACTCAGCTTTAGTTTTGTTCATCTGGGGCAGGAAATGGGAGGGTGCCGATTCAGGTTAGAAATACTAACGCTCTGATGTTCTCTCGGGTGTTCAAATCTGGTTCAGATTCAGAATCATAATGACGTAATGACATAGCTCTTTATGGAAGCTTCTGGGTGGATTTTTCCTACTGTTCAGTTTTGTTTGTGTGTGCTGTTATTAGTGTGCCCAGGTTCATTTGGGTGGTACTGGGGATTGAACCCAGGTCCTGAGCACTTCACTGCTGAGGTACAGCCCAGCCTGATGAGCCTCTGAATAATGGCAACTAAATGCTCTCCGGGGGGATTAGCAAACTTACCTACTTTTTCATTGGTATCTTGAATCCTGGCAATTTAGTTTATGTATTTACACTTAGGGATTGTTTTTGTTTTTACCTTTTCTAAGCTATTATATATTTTCAACAGAGCAAATATTTAATCCATACGATTTCATAACCAAGAGATTTAAAGGTTAACTCTGAAACTAGGTCAGGAGAAAACATGTACTTTAGTTTTACAGCTAGCCAGATGAGGAAGTACAGAAACAGTGTAGAAGCATTGACAAGCTTACAAAACCAATTTCTTACAGTTCTCTGAGAACTCCTGTCTCTATAGCTAAAGTACGTGAGTCAGCCTTCCCTTTGTCTTGCCACTCACTCATTCACCCATTCATTATTACCCATCCATTCATTGTTCACTCTGCCAAGAATGGCTCTAGATACTAGGTAACAGCAATAAATAAGACAGTCAGAACTTAGTGTGTGCTGGTTCTGTGCCAGGCACTTTGAAACTTGAAATGTGCTTTCAGCTCCACAGTCTGATGTAACATGGTAAGTGTTACACTAGAAGTCAGTTTCCCCCAAAACTCGTTGATTGGCTGTGTGGCTTGAGGGGAGCCGGGTTCAGGGTCAGCTTCCTCCTTTCTGAAATGCTGTTGCTCACTGTTTACTTCATAGCATTGGTGTAAGTATCAAATGAAATTGTCGTTTGGAAAGAGCTTTGGGAAATGTCCAACCTTGATTGTACAGAGACAAGAGGTAATCTTGTAACTCGACATGGTTTGGGTCATTTCATTGCCTCTGTAAAAAGTATAAAGGGTGTGTGCCTGCTATACATATAAATGTCTAACTGTGTCACTTCCTGCTCATGGGGTGAGGAGTAATAACTACAGCAAGTAAGACTCACATAGGAAAGATGATCCGGTCCATATACTGCATCAGTTCCGCAGATGATGTTCGTTATAAAGTGCTCAAATGAAGTGCAGAGAAGAGAAAAAATGTAAGTTGGCCTCTGACCTCAAGAAACAGACTTGGATTTGAAAACTGAGAGTGACCAAATATAAACCCTGAACTTAATTACAGGAATTAAAGCTATTCATTTGCCCCCTAAATGTTTTTAAAGGTCCTCTGATAGACATCAGGGTACCTGCTGGGATATGGTAAGAACGCATTGTTTCCAGTTTCATTTTTAATTAGCTCTCATGTCTACTGTGCTAATATTCTAGGATGAGGTAAGAAATGTGATCTGGACAGAGTCATAACTCATTCAGGAGTTTGATTCCCAGAGCCCACATAAAAGAGCCAGCGGGCTTGCGTGGCGGCCTGTACATGTGTATGTGTAATCCCAGCACTGGAAAGCAGAGCCAGGAAGATCCCTGGGGCTACTGACCAACCAGTCTGGCCTAATGGGTGAGCTGTAGACCAATAGAGACCTTGCTCCAAAGGAGGAGGATGGCGTTCCTGAGGATGGTAACCTGAAGTTGTCCTCCGGCTTTCCCACATATGTGCTCTGCACACACACACACACACACACACACACACACACACACACACACACATACACAGAAAGAGAGAGAGATTTGTTTTGTTTTTAAGTGATCTACCCTAAAGTAAACTCCATCCTGTACAAATTCAAGAATCCCTCTCACAGCTGAGAGTGATGGCTCACAACATAATCCTAGCACTCAAGAGTCCAAGCTCAAAGATCATGAGTTTGAAGCCAGCCTGAGCTATGCAGTAAGACCTTCCCTCAAAGAAAACTACAAACTGGTCAGCATGGTGATGCACACCTTTAATCCCAGCATTAGGGAGGCAGAGAGACATGCAGAGACCCTATGAGTCCCAGAACAGCAAGGGCTACATAGAGAGACCCTGTCTCAAAGGGGAAAATGAAAAACAAAACCACAAACTAATAATAATAATCACTTTCAAACGCTAGTTCTCTTCAGTGCTTGCAACACCAACAGCTGGCTTGAATGAGTAAAAGCATCGATCTCTGACTGAGCTTTGTTGGTGCTATGCTGCCGAGCAGCTGTTTGAAGGTGAGCGCCTGTGCACCGTTCTCCAGATCGTGTATACAGTGCTTGCCTCACTCCCAAATGAACACACAGACATAACCATCACAGTGATGGAGGCCAAGGTCAGGACTGTGCAGGCCCTCCCCAGAGCCAGCCCTGAAAGCAATAGAAGAGCTTGCCCCCAGAAAGTTTGGGGTATACCCCAAATCGGCCTGCCACGTGTAAGGGTATTCTTTTTTTAACCTTAGCATTTCTTTTGGGTTTTTATTCCTTTCATGTTCTGCCTTTTGATAATTATCTTTTGATAATCTCCCAAAGAGTAGATTAAATTGATTATGCTGAAAAGATACCTTGTAAGGCTTCTCTGGGGCCCACTCTGTGACAGCACAGTCCAGCATAGAGCAGGCTGTTCTTGAAGCTGCTGCAAAACCATTTGACATTCCCAGGGGGCCATGTGAAAATGAGCACAGCATAGGATAGAAAAGTGGGGCAGTGTGCTAGTTATTTTCCAGAGCATTATCAGGCCGTTGTTTGGTCTTAACTCTTTCCTCTCAATTATCAAGGTAATAGTACCAGTTAAAACTGTGTTTGCCTCTTCCAGTGTCTTGTGGACACATGGAGATGCTCCATCTAGTCTTCACAGCTGCCCTGCGAACACGGGTTTGTTTTCATTGTTACTGTTTTTGCAAATGAAAAATCTCACACTCAGAGCAGAGTTGGAATTAGAGTGAGGCACTCCCTTCAGGTGCAGAGTTTAAGGGGGTGTGCCCAAACCTCAGTAATCAAGGTAAGTAATATTGTGTGCATTGACAGTTGCAATTCTGACAGCATCTGGATTAAGGTGAGATAAATTATTCAACTGTATAGTCAGGACCTGAAATTTATTTCAACTAATATATTATTCATCATAGATACTTTATATTGATTTTTTTCAATTATTGCATTAAATTATTACTCACCATGATTAGTTCAGTTATCTTACTTGGTTTTGCATACTCTGAGGCCAGCACTTCCCTTAGGTCACCCTGGTGCCACTCTGCCTTGGAGACTGAGTGGCCCAGTCATATGGCCTGAAGCAGCAGAGCCTGCGTTTGACTCCAGATCACATGGCTTTCTCATCATTCCACTTAAGATGCCCGATTGTCTTTACATTCTCTTAGGCTTTTGAGCCCCATTATTTTAAAATATCCTTAACTCCCTTTGGCCTTTATGCATTTCTGTCCTGTGAATTTCAGTCATGTGCCCTCTGTTCTTACATCTTTTGATTTTGTGAGTGTTTCTGCCAAGGGCACATTTCAGGACTGCTGCTTTGAGTAGAACGGGGTTTGTGGCCTGAGTTCAGTCTGATGTGGTGTATATCTGTGATACTAGCACATGGGAGATTGGGAAGTGGGGGGTTTTGAGTTTGAGGCCAGCCTAGGCTACATCAAAGCAAACAACCCAAACCAAGCAGAAAAGAGTATTTGAATAGAGCCAACTCTGAATGAGCTGGGGGAGGAGAGGTGTGTTCCCTTAGTGGCATTGTAGAACAGAAGAGTGACTGAATTCAGGGGCATGTTTTAAAAAGCCAGGTGGGAACACTGCATGCTTGGAATCACAACTCCCTGGGAATAGAGGATCTCAGGTTCTAAAACAAAAACCAAACATATGTAAACTTTGAAACTATAAGGTAAAAACTTCTACATACCATTCTTTTAGTGAGGGGTTTTTGGGGGGAGAGGCTCTCTGAGAGAGAGTCTTACTCTGTAGGCCAAGATGACCTTGAACTTGATATAATCCCTCATGTTTGAGCCTCCTGCGAATTAGGATTTGGAATTACAGGTATGAGCTACTACATCTGGTGGAAATTTCTTGAACAATAAAAATAGTCAAACCCAATTAACAATGATGTTATTTCTATGGAGGAAATATATCCAAATATGTGAAGATTTTTATCTCTCATTATGATCATGTTTTCTATAGTGTGTATCAGTTAATCCTGCAGTGCATTTGAAAGAGCAGAAGCCTGTTTTGGTGGCACATGCTGGTAGGATTTGCTGAAGGAGGCGGAGGCAGGAAGATCACAAGTTCGAGGCCAGCCTGGGCTACAATTAAAAAAAAAAACAAACAAACAAAAAAAAAACCTCTCCGAATGATCATTTCCCTTATGTTTGCCTGAGAATTTCAGGTCTAGTATATCTGTTGAGGAAATACTGGAAGTCTAAGTTTAGAAACAAAAGGTAAGAGCAGGAATAAATTGGTGTTTTCCTTTACAATTAAATCTTAGCAGAGGTAAAGGAAATTGAACGCAAGGGGACTTTATTTTGGGATACTGCAGTGTCTGTTGTAAAAGAAAGAGGGATGTGGAGGGTTTCAGCATCCCTGAGAATAGCACAGGCTAAAACTAATTCTCAGCGACAGGCATTGATTTGGTTTGAGAATCAGACATAGAAAGAAGAGGGGTCTCATTCCTGAGCACGCGTTTTCCTTGTCTTACTACAGCGAGACTAGTTTGTAAGGAGCTTTTATTTTTATGGGGTTTATATGGGAACTGGGAGAATGGAACCTAAGGGTCTGGGCCACACTGTTGAGGAGCTGAGTACAGGGCTGCAGCACTTGGTGCTTATCTAATAGGCTGCACTGAACTGTAGAAGAAAGGGGATGGATGGATGGATGGATGGATGGATGGATGGATGGATGCAGAGAAGAAAACAGAGCCAGAAGGGCACTTGATTGTGCGAATAGGTTTATGTTGTTTTGTTTTTGTGCCAGCCAACATTTGGTTAGTGAGAGTAAAAAGGAAAAGAATGGCAGTTTCCTCTGTTGTTAGATAAGTAGCAGAGAAATTAGCATTAGTCCCTATTAGTCTGCTACTTGTTAGAAAGGAAAGGTGGGTGGGGGGCAGACAAACAAACAAACAAAAACCATCTTTTTGTGCTCCGTCAGCACTGGCTATTGTTAACAAACGATGTAGAGAAACTGGGAAGTAGAGGAATAGGTGGGCTTTCCAAGTTGTTCTCTTTGAAGCAGCAGTGTGTACACTATGCAAGTACCACTTAGGTTGTTGGAGGTGCCAACGGATAGAAAGACTAGGATGCACACACTGCCATCAACTTGGAAGGGAAACATCATAAGAACATTCTGTATTCTGTCAGGTAGTGGTGGCGCACACCTTTAATCCCAGCACTCTGGAGGCAGAGGCAAGGCAGGCAGATCTCTAAGTTGGAGGTCAGCCTGGTCTACAGAGAAAGTTCTGGGACAGCCAGGGCTACACAGAGAAACCCTGTTTCAAAACAAAACAAATAAGCAAACAGTCTGTGGTGGAAAGGTACCAGAGCCTAGGCTAGTGCTGGAGACATGAGAGGAAGTAGTTTCCGAAAGAACAGCCTGGTCAGCGGGGACATCAAGATCCTGCAGACCCAGTGCCTGAAGATCAAATCTCATGAGCAATCCCAGGAGTGGTCTTGAGCTCAGAAACTAACAACCAAGGTCTACCAGGAGAAACTAAAGTAAGAGGACGCTCTTTACCTTTGTGTGATGAGGCTGTTTTTTCCTGGACACTGAGTAGGCATTTTATGGTCTTATGTTACATCAACTCGATTGAAAGACTTATTTTTTAATTGGCAAAGATTGAAAGAGAGAGGCTGACTTCTTTTTAATGCACTTTTATGTTTTGTAGTTTGTTTTTTATTTCCACAGAACATAGCTGTCATTGTCATTGCCCCAAGTGGACTAGTATCTACTAGTATCTACTGGGTCACGTATGGCTAAATATTTTTATGTGTCCGATAGCATCCCAGAGCAAGGAAGTGGAGAATACTGCATCTTTCCTTTTTTACTTCATCTATAGAGAAACAAAACATGGCAGAGTAAAATGACAGCCTTCTGCACTCACTCCCTGCTTGATAGAGGGAGCCATGGAGAGGAAAGGGGTGGCTGGACTATAAGGAGAGAAGTGTTTGAAAGATGAAATGTCAGGCGAGCGGTGGAGTGAAGGAGCCGACTCCAAGTGTGAAGAGTTCTGTGTGCCTGAGTTCCGTGTGACTTCCTGTGCCTGTCATGACTTGGATGCAGAGCTGTTTCTTACAGCAGTGTTCTGACAGATGGGAACATGCAGTGATCACAGCTCCCTGCAAGATCACCCTGTCTCTTCTGCTTTCAGCACTTGCTCCTTGACAAGAGTTCGTGACATCTGACAGGCTTCAGAAACATAAAAGGTGAATTCAAGTGGCTTAGGTCTGCAACAAAGAGTCTCAATAGCAAGCCATCTAAAGGGGTCATCTGTAGTTATCTATAGTTAAAGCATCAGGAAGCCCAGGCACCCTTTCTGAGCTGAGAGTGTAATAGGAAGTTAATGTAACTTGTTGCCTTGTCCTCTAGAAGGGTTTCGTTGTTCGTTCGTTCATTCATTCATTCATTCATTCATTCATTCATTCAGCAGTTATTGTATACAGACATATTTTATGCCAGTCCGTCACTGTCCCTGCCCCACGGTTCTCTGAGTCACACATATCTCTCTCACACGTAGCAGAACTCAGCATGGTATGGGGTGCAGTAGCTGCAAGTGAAGGGAGCTATCGAGAGAAAAGTTATGACGACTGTAAGGAGAGAAGTGTTTAAAAAAGACAAAGGGAGTGTAAGAGCTGAGGAGATAACTCCAAGTGTGAAGAACCGAGCTCCTTCAGCATAAAAAAGCTAGGCATAGTGACTCAGTGGCCAGCCAGCCTCACCTAATCTGTGAGCTCTAGGCCAGTAAAAAATCTTGTCTCAAGAAACAAGGTAGACAGATCCAGGACAGCCAAAACTATACAGAGAAACCCTGTCTCAAAAAGAAACAAGGTAGGCAATACAGCACCTCAGAAACAATACATGGGGCTGACCTGTGGCTTCTTCTCACACACACACAGAGGGTGGGAGAGAGAATATGAAGTTGGGAGACAGAATACAATGTAGGCAGGTGAGTTAACAAAATCCTTAAAGGACTCACTGAGGAGGAATCTGAATTTTATCCTGAAGACAGTAGCTTATGTCAAATTGTTTCTCCCCTGCCTCGTGGGGTGTGTGTGTGTGTGTGTGTGTGTGTGTGTAAGAGGGTCAGGGAAGGATGACAGTCTTCTTCATTCTCTGCCTTATTCCCTGACCCTGGACCTAGGCTGGTGGCCAGCAGACCCCAGCTACCCTGTCTCAGCCCTCCACAGTGCTAGAGCTCCAGTGGAACACCTAGCTTTTCACATGGGTTCTGGGATCCAAACACTCTTACCCACTGAGCCATCCCTCCGGCCCAGTTCGATTGTTGTGAACAGAAACAAGTCATGGTTGGCATTGTGTCATGTTCTGGGAAGCATGAAGAAGAGACTTAAGGGAGAGAGAAAGCTAGAGGCAGGAAATGAGGAAGATCTGAATTGAGATATTATCCATGTGGACATAGAGCAGAATTGACTTGAGAGAAGGAATTGAATTTGAAAACTGTTTCGGAGGTCTATAACTAACCGAATGGAAGTAGTGGAAGGGAATAAGAAACCAATAGAGTCGGACAAGTTTCTAGCCTAGGCATGGGGGGTGCCTATATGGTGCCAGCCTTGGGCTCTCTGATGTGAAGGATTATCACAGATGAGTCATTAAGGTTGATTCAGTCACTGACAGGAATCCTCACTGTTCATCTTTGAAACTAACAATGAAATGGCTTTGGGCCTCTTCACGCTGAGACCTTTGGAACAGTACTAAATAGGTATGAATCAGGTTTCACTAGTGAAACACTTAGGTCTCCACCTAAGGGTTCCGCAGCACACATGCTTGCTTTTATTACAGTTGGATATCCTTTTGATACTGGCTTTCGAGCCTGCTTTTTAATAGCTCTGTAATCATATGTATGTTTTGTGTTTCATCTTGATAATGATTACTATCCCTAGCACTTTATATCTTCAAAGATCTCCAAGTAATTGATCTGCATAATGTCCCTGGGAGTTAGTAGGTGGGGATTCTTGCCTTTTTTTTTTTTTTTTAAGATGGGAAAAACCCAAAGATACTCAGTGACTTGTCCCCAGGCAATACAGTCTTTGAATCAACAGACTGCTTTTGAATCTCAAGTTTTCTTTATCTTATCAAACTCAAACTAGAAATATATCGCCAGTTTTAGCTTTTTATACCATGTTTTCTATTTCATTGTTTGTAAATCTCAGCATTAAGATTTTGAAGTAGGTGAGCAAGATACCAGAAAAGTGAAGGTGATCAGATGCCTAAGCCCTGCCTATGATAGAGAAGGGACAGAAATACAACCAGGTCTTAAGTCCTAGTATACATTCAAGGAAGGAGTGTTCATTTTCCAGTGAAGCTATGGCATCATTTCAACTAACAACCCAGCCAGCCATTTATCACAGTCTCCTTTGACATTGTAATATGACTAACACTTAATGCAGCAACCTTAAAGAGTCATGGGAATTGTCATATTTGTGTGTGCATATATATGTATGTGTATATGTATATAATAAGGCTGTCCAGTAGAATAGTCAGAGAATTAACTTTAGAGTAAGATCTTGGCTGAAATCCCTCCCAAGAAGGAATGGGGACACTGGGCAGGAGTTCAAGCTTCCAGCAGCATGGGCAGGAGTTTGACCGTCCCTGCTTCCTAACTTCAGAGACAAAGTGTAATCATACTGAAACGGCCATTGGCTTTTCTGTTGTATGGCAAGCCCAGGTAAATTCAACTGTTGAAGTATTACAGCCTATTAAAGAAGCCAGTGAGACATTTCAGTCTTGAGCCAATCAGGTACTCGTCCCACCCCCTATTTGTGGACAAATATGGGAAGGTGATTTCGGTCAGTCAGCTGTCAGTGTGTACCTTCCAAAACATTATAGTCATGTTACAGTAAACTTTTTATATTTGTTGCGTCACAAAGATTTATTGAAGTGATAAAAGTTATTATGGAAAACAGTGTGCAGTAACTATGGCAACAGTTATTTGATCTCACAGTAATTAGCTGAGCATTTGGTTGCACAATACTTTTCACAATGCCTTCCTGGTTAGTTCATTAAACAAAATTAGCTTTTGTTTGAACTGTCTTCCTCCAGCGTCCTAAATTTGATTTTAGTTCAAAAGAATTAGAAAGTGTATTTTAAAACTACCTTTCCAACTTTGGGTTTATGGCCATTATTTGAAGTCATAACTTTTAAATTGAATTCTCTACTTACATACTACAGTGTAATGTGATTTATTGGCTTGTCCTCCGAATCTCTCTCAGTATAGCAGAGTGGCCCATGAGGTGAACAACAAGGTTGAAGACCAGTGTCTTCTGTGGCCTGTGGCCTAGTTGAGACCAGCTAGAGTCCTTCCTCAGATGTCTCCATTTCACCCTGTGGTGCTGGGCGACTGCACTGTGAGTGTCACAGTCCCCAGATCACATGCGCTACTTTCTTAACCATCTGTGTCTCCCATACTACCTGGGCTGCTCACTGCCTAGCGCTGCCCAGACTCCCTCAGCTCAGCACTTTGGTCATGCTCCTGGCACGTGCTCCTTGCTCTTTCTACATGCAGGTGATGCATGCAGATGGTGATGTCATCCCTGGAGGACTTCCTCTTGAGATGGGGTCCTCAAACTGCTTGCCCTCCCTGTCTTCCACCACCAACACTAACAAAAAACTGTCAGGCATTCAAGATTTCAAATAAAAAATAATGAAAATGAAATGGAAAGAGGAGAAAAGTTCCAGAGTATATTAGTATTACAATTTTTATTTTTTCTAATTCAGTAAATGCGGTCAGAAAGATGGCTATCCAGTTTAAGGCAGTTGCTGCTCTCCAGAGGGCCTGAGTTGGGTTCCTAGCACGCAGATTGGACTGGCCACAACTGCCTGTAACTCCAGCTCCAGGGGACTCTAACGTCCCTGGCCTCACATCTACACACTAAAAATCATATAAAACGTTAAATTCAGTAAATGTTCCTTGTTTTTCATTTTAATCCCTGTCAACTTGGTGATTTTTTTATATTTATTTATTTTTTTTAATGTGTACACAATACTAGTTTTTGAAAACTTTCTAAGTTCTATGAAGTTCCTTTCTCGTTTAACTCCCAATTGCCTGCTAGTTTTCAGTTGGGGAGTTTTTTGTTGTTGTTTGTTTTTGGGGGGATTGTTTTGTTGTTGTTGTTTTGTTTTTTGCGTAAAGACACAGCTTTTCCAGTTCTGGGGATACTTGTTCCTAAGTTTATTGGTCTCTGCTAAGGACGGGTGAATTTGCGCCCTCAGCGACCATCAGCAGAGCTCTGCTGTTAAGGACTTACTTGTTCCTACTCTTGCTTGCCATTGAAAATGTGCAGGATGATCTGGACATGACAAAAACAGTATTGATTGATCCGTTATCCTCGGTGGCTTCAGCACCTGGCTCATTGCTTTCTGCCATCTTCCCCAGCACTGTTTATATTCTGGATGCTTTCAGCATCGTCACTGGAGTCAAGGATCCTCAGATTCCTCACACCCACGAACATTCCCTCCCACACACTCCTTTTCTCCCTAGAGTAACCTCATTTAGAAACTTGAATACCCTTTCACTGAGGCTTCTGTGAAATTCCCCCGCTTTCCGTCATAGTATCCCTGTTCCTAGTCACGCTGCAGCTGTCCTGTACCTGATTCTTGGCCTCGAGCATCATCATACATTACAGTTAAAGGGTAAAACACTCTTGCCTGGTGGGCTGTGAACCCCAGGAAAGGAATACTACTTCTGCTTCCCCTGAGTCATCTCTTGGCATCTACAAGACTGTGCCCAGATTACAGCCAAGCAAATCAGTGGGCTAGCCTCACCTCACTATCTCCTGAATTCTAATTCCTGTTGTCTGTTTTACTGCCCGAGCCCTGCCACGTGGATATTCACCCTCTTGACTCTCCTGATTTTGCATTCCTTTTCTAGGCCTCCAAAATGTTCTGTGTATGGACCTCCTATCCTTTCAGGAGAGGAGGGAAGAAAGAACGTGTTATTTATTGGACCAGTACTCCTGGTCTTGGTGATTCAGGCCAGCCTACATTGCACACTTGGCAGATTTCCTGGAGCAGCCACCAGCTCTCTAGACCCCTTTGATCACCTCACCTCCCGCTGCGCCAGTCTGGTCCAACCAGACTCTGTCTTTTGTCCCGCTCCAGTGCTCCAGGACTCTCCCGAGACTGGCTGCTCAATTTCACTCAGATAAAAAGGATGTCTGAGCTATGTGTCTTCCAGCCCTGGTAGCTCTGTAAGCCGCCATTGCCAAGCATGGGTTCGTTATGCAGTCTCTCAGGGAACCCTTACCAGCTGAGCAGAACTGAGGGCAGATGAGCTCGTTCACCTCGGCCTCTGTCATGCTGTTACTGAGCCCGTTTCCTGTTTTCTGTCAGCCTTCCATGAGTCCCTCTTACCTTAAGTCCTCTTCTCTCTTGCTGCTGATGCGTTGAAGGACTGGGTGTTTTCAGACCACCATCTTGCTTTGCCTTTGGTCATACTCTGCCCACTCCACTGCCCTCCTATCTCTGGCTGTAGAATATCGTTTTATTAAGAACTTGCAAAGACAGAAATGGTATGAGCTTCGTCTGATGATGTATGCAGCGTCTGATGATGTATGCAGCGTCTGATAGGATGTCTGAAATGGTAGATACTCCGTGAACATTTGAGGAAAGAAGAAAGGAGAGTAGATTTGACAGTGGTACTGTGCTGTACACATAGCTCCATTTCCTTTTACGTGTTCATTGTGAGCATTGATCATCATCCATTTTCTTCTGTCCCTAGAAACCCAGTGAAGTCAGTGCTGTTATCCCTGTTACAGATGGCAGATGAAAACTCGTGGAAAAGCTTCCTGTCTTTCACAAGCCTGCCTGAGGCCACCAGTTCTAGAAAGCCTTATTATCCCCCCAGTGTTGCTAAAGTTTTCCTGCCTGGCCCACGGTCAGGATAAATCTCTTTCACCTGCCAGTCCCACAGCTGCTCAGACCCAACAAAGTAAACACAGAGACTTATATTGCTTACAAACTGTATGGCCGTGGCAGGCTTCTTGCTAACTGTCCTTATATCTTAAATTAATCCATTTCTATAAATCTATACCTTGCCACATGGCTCGTGGCTTACCGGCATCTTTACATGCTGCTTGTCCTGGTGGTGGCTGGCAGTGTCTCCTTCCACCTTCCTGTTCTTTTTATTCTCTCTGTTAGTCCCACCTATACTCCCTGCCTAGCCACTGGCCAATCAGTGTTTTATTAGCAACACATTTGCCATACAGAACATCCCACAGCACCCCAGCCCTCCATGGCCCTGTCCTGGGCAGCTGTTTACAAAAATGGCAATGGGAATGGCTCCCGTGGCAGGTGTGTTATGTCCCATTAGAACTCCTCACCCACTGCTTACATGAGGTCTTGGGGGACTTGGGGTCTTTTTGACAGTTTCCATTTTCTGTCTCACACTCCATATGCCAGTCCTACCTTCTCGCAGGTTCTAAGTCCCTCGAGTGGATGGAAAGTGTTTCTGCATCTTTGTGAGCCTTGTTGGACAGGCATAGGGATTGTTGTGTGGTGACCTGCACTGTCTGCTGTCTGCTGAGTTTGGGGCTCTGTGGCATGGGTTCTGGTGACTGCTTCCTTCAGGAGGCTTGCCTTCTACTGTTTGCCCTCTGCACCTTCCTGCTAGTTCCTGCAGGGGGCCTCTCCTTCTCTAGGGGCCTTTCTGTCTCCCCAGTCAAGTTCTTAGACATTATGATAGTTCTTAGACATTAGCAATATGGTGACTAAATGATTTTGCAAAGACCTCAAAAGCAAGCACAGGCTTAAATGTGCATTTGCATGTAAATTATAAACAAAAATTTTGTTATCTTCTTTAAATACTTAATTCAGCTGTGATTACTAAGAAATTACTGCAGACTATGAGTTCAGTGAATAACCAGCCGCCAAGTAATTCCAAGACAAAAAAAATGCAAAAACTCTTTGAAAAATGTTTGACTAGAAAAATATTTTAATCGAATTTTGAATATAACTTTAATGTTTGATATAATATCAGTAGATGAGAATTCAAAAAATAAGCATACTTGGGGTCTTAAAACTAGTCAGTGTCCACAGTGCACATAGCTCAAGAAATACTTGCCAGATTTTAATTGATGATAGTGAAATGGTGATTGTTGTGGTGGAGGGGAGAAACAAAGGTGATTGATTAAGTACTAGTAAGGGAATTCTCAAAGCTGTTCTGGAGACACTACCCCGTCTTTGGGGTTCTCCAGTGGCGTGCAGGGGGCGTTCTGGAGCGGTCTTCCTGGGCCTCCTCTCGGGTTTG
>CABHPQ010136799.1:0-10718 GCA_902168405.1 Peromyscus aztecus
ACTTGTTTTCCCTATAGGTTATACTCTTTCCAGCAGGGTAGTACCCCACCTGCTTCTTCAGAAGATAGCCACCATAAATCTTCCCTTTTTAGTTTGTGCTTGGTTGCCAAAGTCAAGAATTGTTTCCCGTCAACCCCAGCATTCACGAGCAGAGGCAGGAAGATCTCTGTAAACCCAGGAGCAGCCAGGATTGAGAATTTCTCCCTGTGGTTCCCGGCTAGCTGCATTTCTGAGCAGCTGGTTCAGATCTTTAGACCATTTTCTTTCAGGGGTGTCTGTCATTTCGTTTGCAGCAGTTCTTTGGGGTGACTCTGAGTTCTGTCACAAGATCACACTCCTCTCAGGCTGTTTCTGGGCTGTAGATGGGGTCTTGTCAGGCAGAAATGCTCAGTGGTTTTAGATTTCCTCTTTTGTTGTTTCTCTGGAACTCTTTGTAGACCAAGTTGACCTCGAACTAGATCTGTCTGCCTTTGCCTCCTGAGTGCTGCTGGGATTAAAGGTGTGCATCACCACCTGGTTTTGTTTTGTTTTGTTTTTGCCCTTTAGAATGGTTCCTCCAGGATAAGGTCTTCATAAAAAAAAAAAAAGCAGGCACTTTATAAAATAAATAGGTGAAGGGGAGAGACCCTGGTCAGATTCCACCCACGTCCCCCATAAAGCCTATCCGGAAGGCTATTCCTGTCATCCTCCCCCTCCCATCCTAGAAAGGAATGTTCTGGAGACTGGAAAACAGTGCTCTATGTGTGGGTGGCACAGATGGCAGGGGAAGGAGTAGGAATGGAAGTTGCTGAAGCACATAAAACATTTTAAGTGATGTTTCCGAGTCTCAAGTCTGGCCTCTGGCACGGAATGTCCACACTGACAGGGAGTCCAGGGACTCACTGGAGGAAGTGCTGGGCCAGAGCAGGCCACTGCGGTGGGTGATAGCACAGGTTGGGTGGGGTGGTCTTGGTCACCATGTCCCCGAGTGTGCAGCCTGGCCCAAGGCGAACTTGGGAACCTCAGTGAGACTGCAGGAAATGCGTGAGTTCCACAAGCAGTAGAGACCGTACCCCATCTGGCATTGCCATCAGGAGCAACCAAGGAGGAAGGGAGCCTGGTTAACTCCAGGTTGCCGACCCACATTCCAATTTCAACTCCAGGGCCTGTTGCAGGGCTGTGACCTCCTTTCTGCAGGTGACAAGCTTTTCAGGGCTTCAAGCACAGTGTAGGACTGTGCCCTTGGCACTGGATGATGACCCGCCGGGGAAGTGATTTAGGACCGAGTCATTCTCTCCAGCCCTGTTTGCTGACTGCTGATACAATGGGGTTAGGGAAAAAAAAAGACAAACAAGAGTCCTTTTCACAGGCTGATATCACTCCTGGGGGCTGTGAGGAAACAAGGGAATCTGGGAGAAAGCTTAAGGCCTGGCACTTCAAGAATGGGAGGAAGTGTGTACGGCCAGGGGTTTTTGTGTTCTGGTGCTGGGTGGGACTGATCGTCCACTCTGGCATGCAATCAACAAACTCCTTGCCAAGTCACAGGGGCAGCAGGAGTCCAGCAAATTCATTATTTTTCTCACAGTGTTTCCAGTTTTCTCCACTAAACCAACCTTTTATTTCCTTTTAAGACAAAGTCTCAGAACAGGGCTGTGGCTGTCGGCAGAACGCTTGCTTGGGACATTCAATACTTAGCGCCATATAAAACCAAGCTTGGTAGTGTATGTCTGTAATCCCAGCTCAGAAGGTAGTCAGGAGGATCAGAAGTTCAAGGCTCTCTGCTGTGACCTAGGAAAGTCAAAGCTAGCCTGGGCTACTTGAGACCCTCATCTCAACTTAAAAAGAGGTGGGGAAGACTAAGGAGATGGTTTAGCGGTTCAGACAGTTTGCTGATCTTTGAGGACCAGTCAGTTCTGGTGGCTTACAACTGTGTCTCCCTCCAGGGTATCTCAAGGCCCTCTCTGGCTTCTATGAGCAACACACACAAACATTAAAAATAATAGTAATAACTTAAGTGGAGAAACGTTTCAGCAGTTAAGAGCACTGGCTACTCTTCCAGAGGACCCAGGTTCAATTTCCAGCACCCATATGATGTTTGAAAACCATGTGCAACTCCAGTTCCAGGGTCCTCTCAGTTCAAGGAGAATCAAAGTTCTAGATACTGGCCACTGGGAAGTTCTGGCTGGATCCTCTTACCCTTCACCCACCCTCAAGGGGCAGAGTAGAGCTGCTTTCTGAGTGGGTGCATGGGGAAGTGTGGGGGTAGGGGGGGGGGGAAGGGTCCCTAGAGACCTCTTTCTAGGCTGGCCCAGAGGGCTGCTGGATTTGTTCATATGCAGCTTGGAAGTCAGGGGCACTTGACATTTTCATTCTGGTTCCAAAACCCTTCCATTCTAGAGCAGGAGACAGTGGTCACACAAGGGTTCCTGGGAGTGGGAGTGAATATGTACACACGTACAAAAACCTCAAGATTCTTATATATATATATATATAAAAAAAAACAAAACTGCACAAGCCAGGCAAGGCCGATTGTTCAGCATTTCATGAGCTCAAAGCCATCCAAGGCTATAGTGAGAACCTGTCCCTCAGCTACATAGTTTCCGGTCAGCCTGAGCTACATGAAACCCTGTCTCAAAAACAAAAACTTAGCAAACCAAAATCTCAAGTTTATTACATTCTTTTATTTTTATTTTATTTTATTTTTTCAGAGCTGAGGACCACACCCAGGGCTTTGCGCTTGCTAGGCAAGCGCTCTATCACTGAGCTAAATCCCCAACCCCTTACATTTTTTAAAATGAAGATTTAGGGCTGGAGAGACAGCCCAGTGTTTAAGGGCTTCCAGAGTACCTGGGCTCAATTCCCAGGACCCACACAACGGCTCACAACCATCTATAATTCCAGTCCCGGGATCCCCTCCCATCTCCTGGCCTCTGTGGGCACCATGCATGAGGTGCAGACATACACGCAGGCAAAACACTTCATTGTACTAAGGGCCAGCTGTGGTGACATATACCAGCTTCCAGCAGAGGCAGGCAGATCTCCAAGTCTGAGGCCAGCCTGGTCTACACAATGAGATGTGTCAAACCAAAAATAAGACCAAAAAATTTAAAAAGTTGATTTGTACATGTGCCCGAGTGTATATATGTGCACTATCTGCACATGTCAGAAGAGGCCACTGGATCCCCTGAACCTGACTTTACAGGTGGTTATAGGACCTGATGGGGGTACTGGGGACTGAACCCAGGTCCTCTGCAAAAGCAGCAAGCTCTCAGGTACTAAACCACCTCTCCAGCTCCATTTTTTCCCTTTAAGGATGTAAATTTGGTTCCTTGCCAAAGGCATTTGTAAACAAAAGGGAAGAGGGACCCCTCCCTGATCCCCTAAGAAGCTTGGATTAGCCTTGAACTTGCTGGAAAGGACTAATCTAAACCATGAGGGGATGAAGGTAAGAATTCTCATGGTGCTAAAGAGTCACTTAGCTTTCCTCTCTTGCAGATTCCACTGTCTCAAGTGTCTGACATTTGGATATGTGACCGGCTGCTTTAGAGATACGGTTGAGATTCATGGCGCTTAAAATGGCATCTGTTACATACACTGGCAAGGCGCGGTGGTGCTTGCCTGCTATCCCAGAACTGGGGGAGGAAGCAGAGTGCCCCTCAGTTACACAGTGTGAGGCTACATGAGACCCCATCTAAACAACAAAACCACAAAAACATAAAAACAGAAGTTGCAAGAAGATAAACAGAATGCCAAGGGTGGCAAACGCCACAAGGAAAGGGACTAGAGAACCAGGAGGCGCTACAATTTACAACAGGATGTGAAGGGAGACTGCAGAGAGACCTGAAGCTCAAGAACCCAAGAGGAAACCCTGTGATTATCCACAGGAAGAGTGTCCCTGGAGGTGGATGTGAGGATGCAGCTCACTGGTAGTGGGGGTGTGGCTCAGTGGTAGAGCACCAGTGGAGCTGTGGTCTCCACACATTCAGCACTGGTGGCAGGCTCTGCTGGAGAGGGGTGTACTACCTACGTCCTAGGGCAGAGATACGGTGGGTGGACTTTAGGAGAGGAGACACTGCTTGCAAGAAGAAAGTAACAGGACCCCTGGGCTGGTCACAGCACTTTATTGAGGGGTGGGGCTCCAACATCTGCACGGCTACAACCTGAGGACAGAGGGCAGAGTTGAGGTGGTGAGCGGAGGGGTACACCCCAGTCTTTCACACCCGATGCCCCTCTGGCTTAGGACTTGTGTTCCCTTTGGGCACCCTCTCCACCCCTACTCTAGATTCCAGAACCCCCCAATGGTTGGCCAGTCCCAGCGTTTGGGAAGGGCCCTGGACCTGGCAGCTTTCAAAGGGAAGAAAGGCTACTATGAGGTGAGCAGGTCAGAGACGCTGGCTCACAGGACGCCAGTCAGCCACACGCAAGGGCCTCCCTCACTCACTGCATCTCGCGGAAGGCCCGCTTCTCCACCAGCTTCACCTTGTATTTGCGCTTGAACCTGGAGAAGGAGCAAACACGGTGAGCATCCCTTATCTCAGAAAGTGTGGGGGTCTCCACCTCCCCTCCTTCCCCCTGCAGCAGGTCTTACTTGGCTCGTTCCCGGGGCTCGATCATATTTCTCTTCTGGAAGCTCTTGAACCTGTCTCGGAGTATGTTACCTTCTGGCTGTGGAACAGAGGGCAGAGAGACTTCAGCAGGGTCTGGGAGGAGGAAGCCAGGCCTTGCACAGTGCTGGGGTCCAGAGGGAGCTCAGGACCGTACTGGAGTCAATGTGTGCTATCCTGGCTAGGCTCAGAGCACAAAGCCTAGGGCTGTGCCCCAGTGCCAGGCCAGGCCAGGCTCCAGATGTGCAGAGCTCGAGGAGACCCACCAGGACTGACACGAGACAGGCTGTGTGTGTGTGTGACAAAAGGCCTTCTTTCTGAGGGTCAGAGGCTCACACCAGACCCTCCCCACCCCACCCCACCCTGTGCCCTCAGACCCCAGGCAGTGGCCCAACCGGCGCAGCCCAGGGCAGCCGTGGTGTCGCCCACAGCCCCAGAGGGCACGGGGAGCAAGGATGGTTATCATCACTGGGCACAGGGTCCCCACAGCCCCCTGCCACCCTCAAGGAAAGTACCTTCAATGTCCTGAGTGAGCCGGACAGCTCGGAGCTGAGCTGCACATCAATGTCAGGGTCCTGGTACCTGCAGAACACAGGGTTGAGGACATTCAGGGTTTGTCACTGATGGCCAGGAAAGCACCACAATGCAGCCTGGAGGCTCCACTTCCTGGAACCCTAGCCCGGGCCTCACTTGAGCCGCCCCAGCCTGCGGGGCTTGTCAGCCTCTGCCAGTCGCCGCATGCGCCGCTGCTCCCTCCGCCGTGCCAGCTCTGCCAGCCTGCGCGCCACCTGGGCCTTGATCCCACGCAGCCTGAAGAGCTCCTGATGCTGAAGCCGGGCTGCCCGCAGTGCAGCCTGCTGCACCCGCTGGGGACAGAGTAAGAGCTCGGTCAGCCTAGAGCCTTCCCCACCCAGGGCCACACCCTGCCACCACCTCCCCTTAGATGGCGCTGGCTTCAGGTCACCCCATAGCCGTTTGCCTCATCATGCACTTCTCTCTACCGCCCTGTAGAGAGAATGAATGAGAAGGCCCACGGGCAGCCCGGGCCCACAGGGTGGGGTGCTCACCAGCTTTCGAGCAGCCTTCTCCCGCCGCCGCTGCTGCTCTGTCTTCTTCTCCATCCTCTTCTCAGCACCAGCGGGGCCAGTGGGCGAGGTCTCGTCGGCCCCATCATCAGCCTCTTGCCGCTCAGCGCAGCCTGGCTCGTCCTCGCCATCAGACTCCTCCAGCAGGCCCTCGCACATCTCCCGAAACACAGACTCCTAGGGAGCATGGTGATCAGCACTGGGGGTGGGGGAGACGGCAGGTGGGGTTACAGGTAGCGACAAATGGTGGATGGGGCTCACCTGGGTGGCAGCTTGCTCTGTGGTGGGCAGGGCCAGCTGCCGCTCCAGCTTTTCTGCCTCTTTCTCACGCTGCAGCTCCACCTCGTGGGCCTCTCGAAGCAGGGCCTGGGCAGGGGTGAGGTTTCAGGGAGAATCTGGTGTCAAGACTGCCCTCCTGATCCCACCCCATGCCCGGGCCTCAGCAGTGGTCCCAGCCCATGGCTCCACCCTCAACACACACCCAGCGGAGACAGCTGAGCCACTCACCCCCACAGCACGCTGGGTTCTGGTTAGATGGTCTGGTCCCTGAATAGGCAAGCTCCAGGGAGGGAAGCGAAGTGGGGCCTGAGCTAAGGGGCTGTGGGGACTGTGGGGGAGGGCTGATGGGAACCAGGACTCCAAACCGTGAAACTGCACCTCGTTAGGCCAGATACCCACTACACACCTACCTGGTGATCTTCAAAGGTGGGGTTGTAGGAGGCTCCTGCAGGAATCACCTCTACTGCAGGCACCTGGGAGGGCTTGATGTGGAGGCGTGGTGGCCGCTGGAGGAAGACAAGACCAGGGAGGTGGGATGAGCTCCATGCCACAAACCATCAGTGTACCCCTAAAATGCCCACATTGAATCTTCAAGACCAGTGTGAGAATATTAAGAGATGGGACCTGATAAAGTAGGCCTCAAGAGGACTGAAGTACTATTTTTTTTTTTTCGAGACAGGGTTTCTGTGTAGCTTTGGAGCCTGCCCTGGAACTCACTCTGTAGCCCAGGCTGGTCTCGAACTCACAAAGATCTCCCTGGCTCTACCTCCCGAGTGTTGGAATTGAAGGTGCGCACCACCGCCGCCTGGCTCTGAAGTACCACTAAAGGCTTCACCCTGCACCCTTTCTACACTCAGCCTTCCACCATGTAAGGACACAGACACCAGGCTCCCTCCCCTCCCAGGAGCAAAGGCACCATCAGTCTATCTCAGGGTTCCACTGTGGAGACATGAAGGACCAGAAGCCAGAGATGGAGCTCTCCCACACAGGTGCCATGGTGGAGGCTACAGGCTGGTCAGCCTCCTACAGGACCTCACACTCTGCACAGGGAACACCTGTCCTTGGGGTGAGCAAGCTCTCCAGACAGGGTTTTGCAGGGCTCTCCTACAACAAGCCACAAGACCACTGAGGGAGAAGAGGGGCAGCATCTGAATGGTCTACAAGCACTAGGATGCTGCCACCTTGGCTGTGCTGCGGGCCTTCTGCTGTCTGTCACAGCAAGGTCTGGGTGACAATTCTAATGCCCTCGTGATCCAAAAGTCCCCAGAGGATACGAGGAACAGAAAATCCAGAGCCAACCAAGATCTTCTGACTGAAAAGCTCAGGTGAACAGTGTTCACTACATCAAGCTTTCTTTGTTTTGGTTTTTTTGAGACAGGGTTTCTCTGTGTAGCTTTGGAGTCTGTCCTATCTCGCTCTGTAGCCCAGGCTGGCCTCGAACTCAGAGATCCGCCTGCCTCTGCCTCCCAAGTGCTGGGATTAAAGGCGTGCACCACCACTGCCCGGCTACATTAGGCTTTCTTGCCTACCCCCAACTAGTCTCCTCCCCAGTATAGGCCCTATACTGAGTGGTGCGCTAGTACCCCAAATTCCCCCACACCCGATCCTATGAATTATGGGGCTATTGCCTTGGGACTCTGCCCCCAATACACACACACTGGTTCAGGGCCCACTGCACACCCTTGGCTGCAGGGGTCTCTGGCCCTGTTCTGCCTATGGCTGCCTTGCTCCTCCACGTCTCTAGCCCCAAAGGCTTTTCTCCAGCAATGGCTTCTGGCCTCCCCGAAGCCTGTCCCCTAACCTCTCATTTCCTGGAGACACACAACACATGGATACAAAGGATGAGGTTTCCTCCAGCTCCACAGAGAGCGCCACTTATCATCACCCCAACAGTGCCGAGACTCCCCAGCACCTGGCTCCTGGAAGCCAGGGTCCAGAGCTCAAGATGATGGCCACAAATCAAACTCCAACCCAGAGTGCCAGCAGTTTTCAGGCATTTCCTCTCTAACCTGCACCTCCCCGATGTCCTAAGCAGGCTGTCACCCACACTCTACAGTGAGAGGAACGAATGGAGGCTCTGAAGTGAGGTCACCTTCCCAAGGTGAGTCACCATGGGAGCTAGGACAGGGACACGGGCCCCGAGGACGGCGGGCTGAGGCAGATGTGGAGACCACCGAGAGCTGCCCTCCTACCCCACTGCCTGCCTGTGCGACCTTACCCTCACGCCTTTCTTCTTGGTCTGCTCCAGAAAAAACGTGTCCTGACCAACCAACGGCTTGTCCAGAGGGTCTGAGGGAGAGGAAAGCAGCTGCGGCAGGCTTTCTCCAGGGACCCGCCAGTCCCTCCGCCCCGCCAGAAACGACACTGACATGCAGGCGAGGGGAGAAGACGCTCAAACCCCCGCGGCCTCCAACCACACCGAGACGGGATCCGGGAAGTGGGGAGACTGAAGGCTGAGGGGGAAGCTCCCACAAGCAGGAGGGGTGGCACTGAGGACCTCAGACCCCACAGTGGAACACCAACCCCTGTGGCGCATGCCCTTGGATGCCACATTCTTAGACAGTGTGGACAACTGCCCATGGCAGTCCCGCCCATCTGTAAGTGAGAGCAGAATCACTCACTGTTTGGGTTCCAGAGGTCATAGAAGGGCCGCTCAATGATGTCCTGTAGCCCAGGTTTGGCCTTTGGTGCAGGAGGGCTGAGGAGCCGGGCCTGGGCCTTGCGCACCTCCCTGGGCAGCTCACCCTGCTTCGCCAGCTTCTCCCATAGCTCCTCCTTTCGTCTGAGCTTCTTGGCATTGGGGACCTGGTGTGCGAGGATGCTGGGTAAGGGGAGAGTGGCATCTGGTAAGGCAACAGCTGGGCAGCGGCCACCTCCTTCCAGGTGGGCTCTCCCGGCCTCAGCAGCCTTTCTCCTGCCTATCTCAGAGTAGCCTCCTTGTGAACCGGCTCAACACACACTCATGTCCACTACTGCAGGCGGATCTGAGCACCCAGAACATAACACCTCCCCACACTCCATCCTCAGGGCAGCCTGGCCTGCTAGCCTATCCTCTCCTAGGGCAGACACTAAGCCCACATCACCTGCACACTGGAGCCTCTCTACCCAACAGCCCCTAGCTCGTCCAGGTTGCCCTGCTGCCTTGGTACCAGGAATGAATCCTCTAAGACACTCTCCAGAGACCCAGCTGCACCCTAGCCTGCCCCCCTCAACTGTTTCCATCACCCCACCTTTCTGCAGAGTCTTCAGGACTCAGGGCTAGAGGAACTCACTCTTTGGGAGCAGGGATCTTAGAATGATTCTCAAGGGCAAGGTCAACCCGTAGGGGTTTCTGGAGACGCTGTGACTTCTTCTGGACCCAGGTCCTCTTCTTGCTCCGTTCTGCAACAGAGAGGAGTCCTCACCTTAGGCCTTCATAAACCAATCCCTGATTTCAGGTCAACTGGAGCCAGACGGATCTAGGTTCAAGCTAATCCAGCACATACCCTAAGATTCCCAGACTCATCTTGTTTGCCTACAGGAGAAGATCCCAGAGGCCCAGATCTGACCCACCCACGGCCCAAGCCAGCAGGAGGCAGGCCTTATGATCGAACTAAGTCCCCACAGACCCATCTCGAGGCACTCAGACACACAGCAGGGAAAGGCCTCAGAACTAACAGAGAAGAGGGCAAGCATCCAGGGACACTGAGACTCAGGGAGGACTTGCTGTGGCCATCTCTCAGCACTCTGCTATCTATTTCCAAAGGCCATCAGGTAAAGCAAGAATTCTACTGCAGAGCACACTAAGGAGGCCAAGTATGGTGGGGCACACCTGAATGCTAAACTCTGGAGGCTAAGGCAGGAAGATTGAGTCTTTGGCCAGCCTGAGCTAAACAGAGAGAACCAAATTCCACAAATTAACAGGGGATGGGATGTAACAGGGGCAGAGTGCCTGAGAAGCACACACAAGGCCCTGGGCTCTGTCCCAGCACAGCAAGATGCCATGAAAAACTGAGTGCTGGACTGCAAGATGGTTCAATGGCCAAGGCTCTTGCCACCAAGCCTGGCAACCTGAGTTCAATCCCAGGAACCCACAGAGAACTGACTCCTACATGATGGTCTCTGACAACACTGTGTGTGGAACACGCCCACACATACAATATAAATGTAAAAACAAAAACTAAATGCTAACTAACTTTGTAGCTTGAGCTAGGCGGTGGCGGCCTATAATCCCAGCACCAGGAGGCAGAGTTCAAGGCCAGGCCTGGTCACAAAGTGAGTTCCAGGACAGTCAGGGCTATTACACAGAGAAACCCTGTCTCGAAAAAGCAAAACCAAAACCAAACAAAAAAATCTTTGTAGCTTGGTCTGCTGGTCTGTAATACTTGGGAGGCTGAGGCAAGAGGATGTGAGTTCCAGGCCAGCATGGGCTACACAGTGACCTTTCAGCTAGCCTGGGTACAGAATGAGACCTTGTTTCAAAACAAAAACAAAACCTAGAAATCACTAGGTTAAGCAAAAGTGAGCCAGACTCAGAAAGATAAACATCGTGTTTTCCCTTTTATCTAGAACCTAGATTTAAAACTACATGCATTGGCCTTTAATTCTGACAGAGACGGGCAGATTTTGGTGAGTTCAAGACCTGCCTGGTCCGCACAGCAAGTTCCAGGCCAACAATACTGAATACTGAGACCTTGTGCCAAAAAAATTAAACCAAACCAAAACAACTCCCACGTGCGCCATAAAACTAGAAAGGCGACTGTGAGACAGGAAAGAGATAAGATAACTGAAT
>CABHPQ010136800.1:527-22008 GCA_902168405.1 Peromyscus aztecus
CAAAGATCCCCTGAAGCAATGCAAACTGTTAGCATTGTATCTTCTTTTGACCAAAAACCCAGGGGTGACTGGCCAGCGTCTCTGAGTTGGAGTGCATTTCGGGGATACTAGGGTTTCTGCAGTTGCAAACTTCCTGGAGCACAGAGCTGAGGCAGGAAGGTGCAGGACCCAGGGGAAGATTGCTAATAAACAAAGCTAAAGCTGGTGGGAACGGCACAGTTGTGCGCTTTCCTACAAGTCCCGGGTTGATAGGTCTGCAGCTGCAAAAAAGAAATCTAAGAAAAGCTTTCCTATCAGAGTAAGGACCTTTCTGGGAAAACAGTAAAGCTGAACTGTGTCTGAAGCAGTTGTGCTGCTGAGTCAGAACGCTGTCTGGGGAAAGAGCCCAGCCAGGGCAGAACAGAACTATCCAGGAGTAAAGCTTTCTTTTCTATTGGAGAAAGCATCTCTTTGAGAAAAGCTTTGTTTAAACTGACTCCATGAGATGAGGGAGTGTAGCCCTAAGGGGTGATTGCCTCTGGCATAAGCTCTGTCCTTGAGCACCCAGACAAACAAAATGCAACCCACTGGGGAACTGGACCAGGTGAAGCCCTGATAAGGCAAAGCACCTGTCCTAATGGGAGTTTAGAAATGGCAAAAACCTCCCTTGTTAGATTTTCAGTCTGTACGCAAACCACACAGACCCCAAAAACAAACGGACAACAAGCCCCTACCTTCAGGAGCAGGGAAAGCCACCACTGTAGTGTCGGAAACTGTTTCTGGGGTAGAGGGGATAAACTGAGACCAAACTGGATACTGTCAGGGAGAAAGACTCTGAAGAAACACAGGGGACAGATTCCTCCCCAGAAAATGCATGACCTGACAAAGCTGCTAGAGTTTGAGGCAGATTCAGGGGAAGAAAAAAAGCCCCTACCTCCAAAGGCAGCTAGCAGAGGTACAGAGCCTCAGACAGATACCTGAAGCTCTGCATCTGGGGGGGGGGAGGGGGGAGGAACAAGCAAAATGAGAATAAAATCAGTGGGAGAAAATCTCTCTGAAAGAGCTATGGAAAAGCTGTTGTACATGATCTTGTTTTTCACTGACTGGCTAAAACAAGCACAAGCCCCAAGGAAAGTTGCTATCAGAAATGCCAGCCTCAATGCCGGCTAACGAGGCAGGTACAGTTCTGATCCGGGGCCAGTGTCAAATGAAGGAGAGACACCTGTTGAAGCCAGCTGAGGAAAGAATAGAAATCTCCCAATGTGCCATAGCTGAAAATGTAAAATGCTTGTTCAAATCTCCCGTTGCAAAAGCAAAAAACTTTGTTCAAACCTCCCAGGCAAAAATTTGTAAGCAAGTCTGGTAAAAGAGAACCAGTTGACTCTCAGACCCGAAAAGAACTATGGGAAATGACTGATATGGGGACTGATATAAAGGACTGATATTATTATGGATTGATATAAGGGAAATGCATTCTGGGAAAGGTAGTTTTTCCACTAAAGATGGCGACATTGCCCTGAAACACTTTTGTCAGCTTGAAAATACGTTCATTGTAAACTTAAAATACAGCTCTTAAAAGAATAAGGAGGAAAATCGTCTAAGAGTTTAAGTGTCAGTTCCAATGAAAAATTTTAAAGAATATGGAACTAGGTGCTTCTCGGTTTGGGGCTCCGTTGGTAAAATGCCTTATTTACCCTAATAGCTGTGCAAAGTTTTTATGGTAGTTGGATGACAAAAAGCTACCTATAAGAGCAAACAAGCCACTTTAAAAATCCTTAAGAGAGCAAGAGAAAGCCGTTTATACACTGAATGTTGTCTTAGATATGAAGAAACTTATGTTGAAATCAAAGTTCTTTGCCTTTTGAACAAACTGCCTGCAATGAGTAATTCCTTTGCAAATCTAATAAGGAGACAAGGAAACAGGCATTCAAAAAAATGACTGCTTTATAGATGGGAAACAAACTTCAGAAAATCTAGCTGTCTTACAAAAGAGTTGCTTCACCTGAAAGTTCCTTATAAGAAATCAATGCTAAATATCACAGCTGCTAATAACATCAGGAGTTAAAGTTAATGAAGTGAAACACTAAATCCTGAAAATGCTTTTTCTCAAAGTAAGCTAATGAAGGATATGTTTCATGAAAGAACATCTATGTTCTTGACTCTTTTGAATAGTAACAGTTTTGGTGAAAATATTCGAACTAACAACAATTAAGTCAAAATGTTTCAACAAATTCAAGACGCTATTCCACAAAAGAAAGCTGCCATGCTTTGTGGGCCATATTAGAGCTCACTCCAATCTTCCTGATCCTTTAGCTGAGGGTAATGCAAAATGGAAAGATCCCTGCTTGGGATTATGGAAGGGTCCCGATCCTGTGTTAATATGGGTTTGAGGACATGTTTGTGTTTTTTCACAAGAGGAGAATGAAGCTTGGTGGTTACCTGAGCATCTGGTAAGGAGCGTGGAACTAAGAAAAGTCAGCTCCAATGACGTTCCTATAAAGGAGCCAGAATGAAAGTGGCTCGATTAGTATTTCTGAGGTTTTGTCACTGGTTTATGCAAACAGTGAGGAAATAGAGTTCAGAGCTGTGCTGCTTTTGGCTTTACTAGCTCCTTTAGAAAAATACTTTATGTCACCTAATAGCTGTGCAGTATTTGGCAAAGAGCTTTACAGCAGCTAAATACGGTAATTTCACTCTCACTGTGAAGTGAAGTTTTTCAGTAGAGCAAAGAGTACTGCTGTAATAGAAACGTTTGTCTGAATTGAAGCACTTAGGGGAACTACTATGAATTTGGGTGAAGGGGACAGCCTCTAGTTAAAAACCGTTTACTGCTGACAGTGCATCTCTGCCAGTTCTGAAAGGCTGAGAGAACTCGGCAACTTTGGAGTGTGGCTTCATCCTGGGAAGGTTACAGTCCCCTAACAACAACTATCACAACTCTATAACGACAACACTCACTAAATCCCAGTGTTTTATAGCAAAGCTGACTATAAACTCCAAAGCTTTAGAAATGATGTACGTACTTCCTGTCTAGTTAAAAGAATCTAATAGATAGTGATAATAATTAAGAGTAAGAAGTAGAAAAAGATGAAAAGATATGTGAGTTTGTAAAAATCTGTCTTGTTAGATTTCTGTGTTAAGAAATCTTTGGGTGTTTGCTAAATTAGATATATGCTAATGGTAGCCCTATATAAGTTTGTAAAATAGACCTATAGAGTTCCTTTAAGAATATAAGCTTGCAAGAAGAATCTAAGGTAGTCTTAAGACATGTAGTAATAAGCTTGTAAGAAGTAAAGATGCTAGTTGTAAATGTAAGTTTAAATAAGAATAAGATGGAATGAATATAAGTATATAAGAAGTAATAAGAAATATATTTGCTAAAGTACTCTATAGTTAAGGAGTCTAAATAAGTAGATGTTAATACGTTATATGTGAGTTTGTAAAAACAGTGTAAATGTTGAATGCGAGTCTTAAATGCTTTGCAAGACCAAAAATGTTATATGTGAGTTTGTAAAATGTAAATGTTAAGTGTGAGTCTATTCTTAATGTATATGGTGAAAGAACCTGAGATACAGAAGTTAGTGTCCTAGCAGACTGCAAAGTAAGCAGTCTGAGCGGTTTTCAAAAGTTCCAGAAGCCACTAAGAATGGCCGATGCCAGAACCAGCACAACAAGGCATACGCAGCTGAGATCTGTGGAAAATCAACGCAACACAGAAAAACCTGAACTAACATCAAAAACAGTGCGGTTTAGGTACTACTATACCTAAAAAAGGTCTCTGTCTGTGAGAACAAAAGTTAGAGATGCTTGTTTGAACTAAAAATGTTAACTGCAAAAAATTTCGGTTGTGCCGGGAGATGGTGCACCCCTTTAATCCCAGCACTCGGGAGGCAGAGGCAGGCGGATCTCTGTGAGTTCGAGGCCAGCCTGGTCTCCAAAGCGAGTTCCAGGAAAGGCACAAAGCTACACAGAGAAACCCTGTCTCGAAAAAAAAAAAAAAAAAAAAAAAAAAAAAAAATTTCAGTTGTAAAACGTCTCTTCATATTTGGAAGTGAAAGTCTGATATCAGAACTTACTTTTTTGAACTTTTTGAACTTAAAATGAGGTAAAACTACAGAAAGATTTTGGTTATGGATTTCTTCATATCTGGAAGGCTAGTGCCAGAATTTATCGTTTGAATTTTGGGACTTTGTTTAAAAAATTATAAAGAAAAGGAGGAGTTATGAGGTTGAATTATGTTTGCAGAAATTATGTTTAACCTATTGATATGAATGCACCCTGGTTTTGTGGAGTTAAGAAAATATTTAAGTTTGATGTGAATACATCAAAGTTTTTCCTATGTTCTGTTAGCAAGAAAATTCAAATGATTAAGAGTTAAAGTTGTAAAGCGGAGAAAATTGTTAACTATATATAGCACCATATATGCTAATTCAAATGGTTCTGTTAAGAGTTTGCTTTGAGTTGTAAGATTGGGAGAATTGTGACTATGTATAGCAATATTTATGTTAACCTGTTAATGGTAATGATGAAGCTAAGAGATTCTTTAAGTTTGTAGTCGCCTTAAGAGTTTTTGGTTTAGAAAGGCCTTGAGGCAGCTAAGACTGCTGTAGTCACCTTGGACCTAATTCAAAAGAGAAATGCCATCTTTATCATCCTCTACTCCCATACTGGGAGGTGTAACAGCTATGGAGATTGTTGTAAGCCATTAATAGTCATTTTTTTTTATATAATAAGAAAGGGGGACCTGTGGGGGGCCGTTCTCGGGTTCCTCGTGGCTTTACCCAGTAGATCCACATAGAGGATGATTAGGACCACGGGCCTGAGTGCAGGTGTCTGAGATGGTCTGCACTTGGCTGTGCTGGGGGAGGAGGTCATTTGCTCCACCCCCTTGGCGTCTCTATAAAAACCCTGGGGCAGAGACAGTCGGGGCCCATTGGAATAGGTTCCAGGCCCTCTCAAGGCTATCCTTTATTTTCTATCTGTTTATCTCCGCAAGATTCTCCGTAATAAATCCTTCTATCTAATATTTCCTGCTGCTCACACTCAAGAAAACTCTGGGAAGCTGTGGGGTTGGTGGAAAAACGCCCCACACTAAATCATTGTTCTGTAAGAGATTCACTGGAGCAAGGCATAGTGCTACATGCCTTTAATCAGAGCACTTAAGAGGCAGAGGATCTGTGAGTTCAAGGCCAACCTGACTATGTAGAGAGACCCTGTATGATTGATTGATTGAGAGAGAGAGAGAGAGAGAGAGAGGTAGGTAGGTAGATAGATAGATAGATAGATAGATAGATAGATAGATAGATAGATAGAAATTCATTGGGAGAGTTTGAATTTGAAGATCTTCTTTCCAACAAGTTCCAATATTTAACTGGGGCTATTTCTCATGTAGGTGCCAGTAAATTCTTGAGTTTCAGGCGTAATGACTCTGGTCATAATGCAACTAAGACCTTAGCCTCTTATAGAATATTTGTAATTGTACTGCCTAACTCAGATATCAAGTGTATATTGAGCTGCAGGTGGAAAACAACACCAGAAATGGTGTCCAGTATTTCTGATTCATTAGGTATGAATGGTAGTAATAACATCAGGTGCATAATAACCTGAAATTTTATTTCATTTTTAAAAACATCTTCAGTCCTTGCTATTCATGTAAGATGACTGACCAGCAGCATCAAAGACTACCTAAACATGTATCACAAACTTATACAGTGATGCCTCACTCCAGACTTTCTAAATCACAAACTGCATTTAAGAAGGAAGCACCAACTGGGTCTCAACCATGTTCAGATTTATATGGCAAGCTTTATCAGACATCTACAGAACAGATTGGAAGAAGCCTTTTCTGTGATCAAATGATAACTACTTTGTTTCCCTTCAACTTTCAGGAGAGGAGCTGAAATTATTATGATGGTAGAGATGTGGCTAGGTGGTCCCCTAAAACTATTTAAAGATGAAATGATGAAGAAAGGAGCAGAAGAAAGAGCACTGAGGAAGATAATGACAATAACTAAAAACACAACAGTCAGAAAAGAAGTGATAGTGTCCCTGTAGTATCTGAAGCCAAAATACTGATAGGCCGGAATTTTAGTGGAAAATTAAACCTATATAAAAAAGAAAATTTTCCTTAAGTAAAACAATCTCCTGATTTATCTATACTATACTATATATACTATACTATACTAACTATACTAGCTAGAACTATTATACAAAAGACCAAATTAAAAATGAATGAATATTCAGCTAAATTCCTTTCATAGTCTGAGTGGACTATCAACCAACTAATTTGTCAATAAAAACATCACTCAATCACTTACCATTGTTTGAGGAGCCATCTAACATAACACAAACTAAGTCAAATTTCTGCAACTATTAAAGTGACTTACCAATAACCCAAGTTAGAGACGGCAAACATATTCTGTGAAGCGTTAAAATATAATAAATACTTTGGGCTTTAAATACCACACAGTTTGCATTACAACTACTCAACCTTTACACAGTTGTTCAAAAATAGACACAGACAACATACACATTAACAAGCAGAACTATATTCCAACAAAGTTTTATTCCTAAAAGGAGGCATGGCCACATTAGCTATGCATGATACAGTTTGGGATCTAATCATTACTTTTTCTATTTTTATTTGGCTATGTAGTTTCATACAAATTTATTAGCTGAAATTATCGAGAAAACTACTTTAAATAGTTTATTTTTTCCATGGAAATTATGGCATATTTATCCTATTTTTTAATATATTATTCTTGGGACAAGCAAGAAATACATGATCAAAATGTTATGCATTCTCAATTTACATTGCTAAAAATTTACTAGAAATAATGATTAGCATACATAAGATTAATTAACATAATAACTACTTCATGTTTAATTTGTACCCATACCTAGATGCTAGAGACACACAACTTTTCAGGCACATCTGTATCCCTTTGGAAATTTAAAATTTAAGAGAACATTTGACAAAATTGAATGATAGTTTTATTATTTTAATTCATCTATACAAATAAAATAAAATCAGACACACATTTGTCTTAAATACCTAAACTTATTTCCTCATTGCAATTTAAATTACAAATGTTTTGCAGATTGTTACTTGATTTATTTTTTTCTTTATGTCTTTTGAGACAGATTCATAACACATCCAAGGTGGGCTTCAATCTCTCAACAATCTGTCTAGTCTCTGGAAGTTTGGATTATAGAGTGCATCATCATGACAAGCTCTGTTATTTGATTTTTATCTTTGTTTAAAATAACTAATTACCTAATGTCCTATAACTTTTCACTTAACCAACAGAGGCCATTTGTAAGGCAAGCATTTTATGTTATACTTGCTAAGGATTACATTCTCTGTACTTTCTTGCTCAAATTTTAAAAAAGGTTAATTCTATTAAGTAAAAGCAGTTATCAAAAGGGAAAAGGTTTAACTTAGGTATGTGATACCTATCCAGAAAATTATCCATTTCTTTTAGATTTTCCAGTTTTGTGGAATACAGGTTTTTGAAGTATGACCTGATGGTTCTCTGGATTTCCTCAATGTCTGTTGTTATGTCTCTCTTTTCATTTCTGATTTTGCTAATTTGGATGCTCTCTTTCTGCCTTTTGGTTAGTTTGGATAAGGGCTTGTCTATCTTGTTGATTTTTCTCAAAGAACCAACTCTTTGTTTCATTGATTCTTTGTATTGTTCTCTTTGTTTCTATTTTATTGATTTCAGCTCTCAATTTGATTATTTCCTGACGTCTATTCCTCCTGGGTGACTTTGCTTCTTGTCCTAGGGCTTTCAGGTGTGCTGTTAAGTCACTAGTGTGAGATTTCTCCAACTTCTTTTTTTTTGTTTTTGTTTTTGTTTTTTTGTTGTTTTTTGAGACAGGGTTTCTCTTGTAGTTTTGTGCCTTTCCTGGAGCTCACTTGGTAGCCCAGGCTGGCCTCGAACTCACAGAGATCTGCCTGGCTCTGCCTCCCGAGTGCTGGGATTAAAGGCGTGCGCCACCAACGCTTGGCTCTCCAACTTCTTTATGTGGGCATTTAGTGCTATGAATTTTCCTCTTAGCACAAGGATCAGGGGAAAGAGAGCTTAAGGGAGTGGGAGGTCCCAGCTGGTTCAGGAGCAGAGTGGGAGAAAGGAGGGAGATACCATGATGAATGAAGACCCCAGGGGAACAGGAAGAAGCAGAGTGCTAGAGAGGTCCCCAGAAATCCACAAAGATACCTTCACTGTAGACTATTGGCAATGGTCGAGAGAAAGCCCGAGCTGACCTGCTCTGGTGATCAGATGGCCGAACACCCTGGCTGTCATGATAGAACTCTCATCCACTGTCTGATGGAAGTGGATGCAGAGATCCACCACTGAGCCCCAGGTGGAGCTCTGGGAGTCCAATCAACGAGAGAGAGAGGAGGGATTGTATGAGCAGAGATATTGAGACCATGATTGGAAAAAGCACAGCGACAAATAGCCAAACTAGTGAAAACGCATGAACTGTGAACCGAGCCCCCATGGAACTGGACCAGGCCCTCTGGATAAGTGGGACAGTTGATTGATTAGCTTGAACTGTTTGGGAGGCCCTCAGGGAGTGGAGCCAGGACCTGTCCTTGGTGCATGGGCTGACTTTTTGGAGCCTGGGGTCTATGCTGGGACACTTTGCTTAGCCTTGGTGTAGGGAGGAGGGTACTGGACCTGCCTTGGCTGAGTCTACCAGGCTGGACTGACTCCCTAGGGGAGACCTTGAGTTGGAGGAGGTGGGGATGGGGGGGTAGGTTGCAGGGGAGGGCTGGGGGTGGAAGGAGGGAGAACAGGGAATCCGTGGCTGACATATGAAATTAATTATAAAATAAAAATATAAAAAAAGGGAAAAGGTTTCAGTTGATCATTTTCTTGTCTACTGTAAGAAGTATATCAAGGTGTTTAATTACACAATTAAGATATAATTATACATGCAGTACCATGGAGTGAAAATTTATATAATAAAAATTGTATTAATTTAGGGTATACAGAAAATTCTGAATTTTGGTTCTAAAAAGCATCAACTAGTAAGTATATAGTTTTAAAAAGTTGGTTTAATAATGGCTCAAACCAAAAGAAAAAGATTTTTGCTTACCCTTAAATTTCAATAAAAGTCAATCATTCTACCCTATAATCGAGGACTACAAAATTACACATAATGTTAATTATCATATACTCATTTATACCATCCATGTATTATATGACATTACAATTTATTCATAAATTTATATCTTTTACATTTAAAAAATATTGATCAACTAGAGTTTACTTCTAGGAACTAGTGCCTGTATTAGTAAAATTTTTGATAATCATAGCATGCAAGCATGCTAGGGTTAGTAGTGATATCAAAGCGGGGAGCAATTTTATTAACTGGCAATTTGAACACTCTTATTTTGGAAGAGAGACTAGGTATCTTCTATGACTACATAAAATATAAGGGGAATAATACATAAGGAAGTTACAAAACAAACTCGAACTTTTGGGCTAGCGTTAATAAATTTTCAAAGGACTAGTTCTTTCCAAATGGGTTAAATTTATGAGGTGCCTGTCATCTTCATGATTAGCATGCCTGGATTTAGAATTGAGTAGGAGACAGGCCTCTGGAGGGGGGGAAGACCTACCCTAAAGGTGGGTGGCATCATTGCATTGGGCTGGGGTCCCAGAGGGAATAAAAAGGAAGAGAGAAGAAACCAGGCTAAGCACCAGCACTTATCTCTGGCTCCTGACTGTGGACACAAGTGACTAGCTCCCTCATGTTCCCGCTGCCATGCCTTCCCCACTATGATGGACCACACCCTCCGATCAGAAGTCAAAACACCCTTCCATCATTAAGCTGCTTTATATTAGATGGTTCGTCATAGCAATGAGATGACGTGATCAATTGATAATAATATTTTAACACAATCTGAAGAGAAACTGACTAGAAAAGGAGGGTACTTCAGGGTCAGAAAGAAACCTAGTACAAGGGAAACTCCCAGTAATCTACAAGGAGGACCCCAGCCAAGACTCCTAACAACAATGAATTTGTAGCCTGAATTGGCCATCTTCTGTGACCAGTGGAGGGATTGAAGACACCAACCCAGCTACATAACCTTCGACCTACAGTCTGTCCTGCCTATGGGATATGCTGGAGTAAGGGTGGTGCAGAGACTGTGGGAGTGGCCAACCAATGACTGGTCCAGCCAGAGACCCATGCCAGGAGAGCGAGCCCACCCCTGACACTGCCTGGACCACCAGGACCCAGAGACCTAGGATAGAACCAAACAGAATGAAGGGGAGAAAAGTCGATGTAATGATGTCTAATGATACTCTGCTGTACTCAGATTGGTGCCTAGCCCAATTATCATCAGAGAGGTTTCACTCAGCAGCAGGTAGAAACAGATGCAGAGACTCACAGTCAAACATTAGGTCGATCTTAGAGAATCCTGATGAAGAGAGGTAGGAAGAACTGTAGGAGCCAGAGGGGTCAAGGTCATCATAAGAAAACCCACTGAATCAACTAACCTGGGCTCATAGGAGCTCACAGATTCTGAATAGACAACCAGGGAGCCTGCATGGGACTGACCTAGGCCCTCTCTCTATATATGTGACAGTTGTGTGGCTTGGTCCTGATGTGAGACTCTAACAGTGGAAGCAGGGCTGTCTCTGACTCTTTTTCTGGATTTTGGAACCCTATTCCTCATACTGGGTTGCCTTGCCCGGCCTTAATACAAGGCAAGGTGCTTAGTCTTGCTACAACTTAATAAGTCATGTTTTGTCCATATCCATGGGAGGCCTGCCCTTTCCTGAATAGAACAGAGAAGGAGTGGATGGGGTGGGGATGGGGGAGTGGGAGAAGAGGAGAGAGAGGACACTGTGGTTGGGATGTAAAATAAATAATAAAATATTTTTACACATGATCTTATATTTAAAAAGACACCTCTTTCAGTGGATGACTTTCAGATTCTTCCCAGTTTTCAGTGATAAAAGAGTGAATTAGTTTTTTCACCTAAGACAGAAAAAATCAAGGCAGCCCATTCTTATATATAGCATTATCTAGACAGTTTGGTAAGACAGGAAAAGATAGTTTAATAATAGTAGTCTTATAATTTTAAATTATAAATTTTTCTCCATTTTCAGATTATATGCTTTTTTAAGTATATGATTCCAAGAAGCCTACAAAACAAATTCCTAGAACTAAGACTGGTTCATAAATTGTAAGGCCAAGTGCAAAATACAACTATAGGGCATTTTATTTAAAAACAAAGAAAATGAGTAATAAAATATAAAACCTTTTCATTAGTAGTTTCTCTCTTAACTTTTCATCCTCATTTTTCTAAATAAAGAAAATTAAAAAAATGTATGTTTCAAAATGAATTAACACTCATTTCATATTGTGTAGTTTCAAATTCAAACAAAATGATATACATAACTCATATGCTTAGTTATTGAAATAATTTATATTATATAGTTCATATATATTATGTATATAATTCTCATCAAAGCACAAGCCTTTCACAAACTAGAATGTACTTTTCTTTCACTTGCTCGCATGCCATCATTACTGTCAACATTTGGCTTCCTGATGTGCAGGGAAGACTTGGAAGAAAAACAAACTGTGGTTGCTCTATAACTTTTCCGTCTCATTATGAT
Source organism: Peromyscus aztecus (assembly GCA_902168405.1). NCBI lineage: Eukaryota > Metazoa > Chordata > Mammalia > Rodentia > Cricetidae > Peromyscus > Peromyscus aztecus. The sequence continues at coordinate 12,152 of CABHPQ010136800.1, forward strand.
AAGTTAGGTGATCATAATTATCATCATCAGACAGAGGAAATGGACATGAACAAAAGGTAGTAAGACAGAGTAGTTCTTAGAATGTCACTGCCATCATTTTTTTTTTAAATTTGAAGCAAACTGTAGTCTGTATGAAAACTATGGCCCTGTCTTAGTTAGGATTTCTATTGCTGTGACATAACACCATGACCAAAATCAACTTGGGGAAGGAAGCGTTTATTTTATCTCACAGCTTTAAGCTCATCATCCAGGAAAATTGGGGCAAGAACCCAAGGGAAGAACCAGGAGTCAGGAACTGACTCAGAGGCCATTGGAGGAGTGCTGCTTACTGGCTTGCTCTTCATGGCTTGCTCAGCCTACTTTGTTATAGAATCTAGACCACCAGACCAGGAGTTGCATCACTCACAATGGGCTGGGCCTTCCCATATCAATTACTAATTAAGAAAATGCACTGTGTGCCTGGCTACAGCTTGAACTTATGGAGGTATTTTCTCGACTGAGAATCCTTCTTCCCAAATGATTCTAGCTCATGTCTAAACTGACATAAGACTTACCACCACAGGCCCTTTAGGGTTGTCTGTTTTCTCTATTATAGACCTGATACATTGCCTTGTGCTTATTTAAAAATACACACTGTGATTACCTTAGAATCACAAATATCACAACACTCTATGTGAACATGACAAAACACAGTGGAGTTTCATATTGTCACATTCCTGTTTATGAATACCTTCTGCTGTTATACTAGACCACTTACAAAAGTCAAATGCAAAGATAAAATTATTTTAAAAATTCAGGACAGTGAGAGCAGAAAGTTTAACAAATCATAGGTACTTCTAATCTCAGGTCCCCAACCACGACATTAAGTTTTTGGAAAATATATGATGAACACTGAAAATACATTAGGTAAGAATGGTGTAGAAAGAAATAGCAGAAGACATATTATGTCTCTGTTCATAGCATGCTACTCAGTCCTATTTAGACCATTTATAGAACTCAAGTTCAAAGATAAGTTGAAGAATCCAGAGAGTGAGAGCAGAGCATTTGAACAAGCACAGTCACACAGACTCTTCAGAGCACAGTCCCTGTCCTACAGCATAGGTCATATGTACATAAATCTGTCTGAACCTAAAACACTTCGGTAAATTTAGTGAAATGTAAATTACAAAAATCAACATTTAAAACTTAATTGTATTCCCATATGGTAGCAGTAAATATGCCCCCAAAATAATTTTATGTTGATTTATTTATTGTTATTTAATGCATATAAGTCTGTATACCACATGTGTGTAATGTCTACAGAAGCCATAAAAAGGTGTCAATCTCTTGGGACTGGCATTAGAATTGTGAGTTGTGGGTGTTGGACATTGAACCAGGTCCTCTGAAAGGACAGCAAGCACTCTTAACCACTAAACCATTCTCCAGACCACAAACAAAAACATTTAAATACCATCCATGAAATACATGCTTATTTATAGAGCTGCCATAGCACGGATAGGACTTGTATACCAAAAATTATAAAGAACTGTTGAAAGAAAAAATTTAAATATCTAAACAAATGGAGATACATATTGTGTGACTCAATCAAAAATGGCAAAAATGGCAATGCTTTCCAAACTATTGTAGTCCAATTCCCATAAAATTTCCAACATTATTTTTATAAAAATGCAAAAGCTATTAAAATTTTATATATAAAGGAAATAAGTCTAAACCCAGTTCTGAAATAATAATAAAAAATAGATAATTGCTAGCTGGCATGTGGGTACTGAGAATTGAATGTAGGAATACAACTGGAAGAGCAGTTGGTGCTCTTAACTGCTGAGCCATCTCTCCAGTCCATGGAAGGATGACGTCAGCTAAGACTCCTAGCAATATTGAGCGAGTGCCTAAACTGGCCATCTACTGTTGATTGGTGACTACCCTGATTTTCATCACAGATACTCTATCCAGTAACTGATGAAAGCAGATGCAGAGATCCACAGCTAAGCACTGGGCTGAGCTCCAGAAGTCTTGCTGAAGAAAGGGAGGATGGATTGTACAAGCCAGAGGGGTCAAGGTCATGATGGAGGAATCCACAGATAGCTGACCTGAGCTCATGGGAGCTCATGGACTGTGGATCAACAGTTAGGGAGCCTGCATGGGACCAACTTAGGCCCTCTGCATGTGTGTGACAGTTATGTAGCTTGGTCTCTTTGTAAGGCCCCTAGCAGTGAGACCAAGATCTGTCCCTGATGCTCAGCTGGCTTTTTGGAACCTGTTCCCTATGCTGGATTACCTAACCCAGCCTTGATTCAGGGGGAGGAGCTTAGTCCTGCCTCAACTTGATGTGCCATGCTTTATTCAAAACCAAGGGAGGTCTGCCCCTTTCTGAATGGAGATGGAGGAGTGGATGGAGAGGATGGTAGATGGGAAGCTTGGGGGGCGTGGGGAGAGGAGGGAGGGGAAACTGTGGTCAGTATTAAAATAAGTAAAAAAAAAAAGTTACTTAAATAAAATAAAAAAAAACAATAGGAGCAACCACTAAGCTCAATTTTAAATTTGCTAGATAGATGATAAATAGATTAGATAGATTAGATAAGATAGATAGATAGATAGACAGACAGACAGATAGTAATCAAAAAGGGTGTCATTGGCCCTGGGACAGATATATTAAGGAAATGTAATGAGGGTTCCAGAAATGGACCCACACAATACATCTAATTGAATTTTGATAAAGTAAAAAAGAAATTACATGGAGGAAGGCTATTTTCAACAAATAGTGCTTTGACTAGATAGTCATAGGTTAAAAAATAAATCTTGACCTATAAACGCACATGTGAAACAAACAAAAACAACTTTAGGTGACTTATGTATGTAAAAGTATAAAAACCTTTTAGAATAGGAAAACAATCACCTTTGAGATCAAAGAAACTTAGAAAACCTAGATGGAATAATAATTGGATTTTATCATAACTAAACACTTTTGCCTGTGAAAGACTTTGTTACAGGAGGAAAATAAGACAAGCTACAAACTGAGAGGAAATATTTACAAATAACATGACTGATAAAATACCTGTAGAACATAAAAGGAGCATGTACAAATAAATAATAACCTAGCTAGAAAATGAAAAGACATGAATGAGCATTTTCTCACAGAGGACTTATGGCTGGAAAAAAAACACATACAAAGATGATTAACACTTCTATCTATTAGGTAAATGCAATCTAAAACACCAGTGCAAGTCACTACTTACAAAACAAAAATCAGTGATAAGACCAAGTCCTAGTCAGAGTATGAAGAAATGATCTCTCCCTATATTTCTTATAGGAATATACAATAATAGTCATATAGGAAAATAATTTCAATTCTTCTTATTAAAAAAAACCATCACTGCCGGGTGGCAGTGGTGCACGCCTTTAATCCCAGCACTCGGGAGGCAGAGGCAGGCGGATCTCTGTAAGTTTGAGGCCAGCCTGGTCTCCAAAGCGAGTTCCAGGAAAGGCGCAAAGCTGCATAGAGAAACCCTGTCTCGAAAAACCAAAAAAAAAGAAAAAAAAATCACCATAAGACTAGCAGTTGAATTACTGGGCAATAATTTTGGCAGAGAAATGAAAAATTTGGATCACAAAGATACTTATATACAAATGCTCATAGAAGTTTTTTATAACTAAAACTTAAAAACAATCTAGACACTCTAAAATTTTTGTCATTAATATTGTGAGATAATATTTAAAAATAAAAGGTATAAATTAATGATATTTGAATAAACAAACCTCCAAGAAATATATTTGGTAAAAATCAAGTTTTCAAAAATGTACTACATAATTCCACTCACATGGAATTCATGAGTGACAAAATTATAGAGTTAAACAATACATCTGGGGTTCAGAACAGGAAGCACAGGTGAGTGTGATCAAAAAGGATTAACACAAGATAGATCTCTGTGATAATGCACAGTTTCAGTGGTCCCATGAGTACACACATTATAAAGTCACCTGTAACGATGTAGATTGATTCAACTACACACATCTGCACACGTAAGTGAATACAGGTAAAGCATTTGCTTTGGGAGAAACCAGGTGAACGTTCAACATGGAACATGGAGCTACTGTCCCCTATCTTTGTAACTGTCCACTTCCTGAAAATCTATATCTCAAAATAAAAATGTTCTTTAATATTATTCTAAAATGACAAAAATGGAGATAACTTATTCCAACAAAATCATAGCAAAATAAATAAAGAAATTTGTTCAAGAAGAAATACAGATGATTTCCAACCTTTAAAGATTTAACTTATATTTTTTATATTACTATGTTATGAGAATTACAGACATTATATATACTCCTGGTTTGGGATTTTGATCATTTCCTAGGCTACCAACACCCAGTAAGATACTTTTGTGTACATATGATACTGTGAAACTACTATTCAGCCATGTTTGTGATGGCAAATAACTGATACTCTAAAGTGTACTGACGTACTCAGCCATGATGTCTAATAGGTTAAGCAAAATAATAATTTGCAACAATGATAATTTAACATTTGATGAGTATGAGGGAACCATAAGCCAAGAACCATCTGTGAAGTTATAAGAAGAAATAAAGATCAAAATACTAGCTAACCTAGCATGCACTAACACATATTATAACAGCATTACATCACAATATTATATAGAAGATCTATGGAGGTAGAGCAGCAGGATGGCTCAGTGAGTAAAGATGACTGATTGTCACCACATCTGATGACCAGAGTTCCTTCTCCAGAACCCACCTACTGACTCTTGCCCTCACTTATGGTCTATGACATGCACATGCATGTGAGCGCGCACGCGCGCGCGCGCGCGCGCGCACACACACACACACACACACACACACAAGATCTATGGAGACTAGATTCCATGATCTTCCTAGTATTCATGCCCCAGAGTGTATGTAATACCTGTGACTTGCTTTTAATCAACAAAACGTGGCAATGATCATGGGATGTCATGTCCATGATTGTTACATATGACTCTGACCTCTATCTTCTAGAATTTATTCTCTTGCTATCTTATTGGTTTTTAGAAGAAAGTTGCCCTGCAATCAGCTGACCTGTTAAAGAAGGTTATTGTTGTATAGCAATTTCCTCTGAATTAAAGCACTTCCTCCAGGAGAGAAGGGGAGGCTCATTGGATTTGGGGTAAAAACAAACCACACTTCTTGGAAAGCAGAAACTTTCAAGATTCAGGACAGCCCCACTCTGGAGTTATAGAAACAGGGGGAAAGCTGATGGAAGAAGAGACTGGCTGCTGGGAGAGGAGTCTCAATCAGCTAGGCTATAGAGCGCTTTCTTGGATGGGCTGAACTGCTTGTAAGGTGTGCGGAGAGCTCCAGGAATGCAGCTTTCATCCAGTCTTCAGCTATGCTCTTCTGGATGGACTTTTTGTGAGGCAGCTGCTCTTTTGAGTCATCTCTGCTCCTATACATAACCCTTCCCCATAATCCTGTTAAAGCCAGGTTGGATTTGGGTGCAACTGTCAGTTTAGTTTTCTGTCATGTTTTTCTATCGGGGTTGAGTAGATATGTGTGTGCTGTGTCTCCCCAAGAAAAGTCTCTCACATGGCAGCCATATGGCAAAAAGAACATAGTTTTTAACCAACATCCAATAAGAATCTAAGGCCCTCCATCAATTTTCAAGATACCCAAATGTTGCCAACAACAAAATAAGACTGAAGTGGATACTTTCCTTGTGGAGCCTTCAATGAGAGGCTCTGAGAGCCACGTATATTAAGCAGGGTTCTCCAGGAGAACAGAAGCAATAGAATATACACACATGCAGATACATGTGTGCATGTGTTAAAGGGTCTGTTGAATTGGTTTATACAGCAGAGGCTGGGTAATCCAATAACAGCCATCTATATTGCTGGATGAGCAGAGAACCTCACAGAGCTTCAGTACAAGAAGTTAAACTCCTCAATAGAACTAGTATGGTGCTGAAATTTTCTGGAGAGCCACTGGTAATGAAGGAGGATGCTGGAACTTGATTATAGGAGAGGATGGGAACATCAAGAATGGACTCAGAGAACCAAAGCTGCCACAGAGCTTTTCTCCCATATGCAAATCCTAGCCTTTTAATTGTTGAATATATGCATCTAGGTGGAAATAAATATAGGTAAAGGCCAGGAAACTAGAAAGGGAACCATGTGATTGGAGGAAAGATTTTAATGGATGGGGTTGGAAAAGACAAGAGAACAAACTAGAAAAGGGAAATATTGGAGACAAAGGGATACAGTGGGGAAAGGAAGGTTTGAGAGATGGCTTGGGAACAAACAAAAAGAAAATACATATGACCTGGAAATTTACTAGGCCATGTAGGAGAAATAATATTCTTTGGTATATGAAACCTTGTATATTTTAAACATCAAACAAAGTAAACATATTATTCAAGAAATTAAAAAATAAGTCATTTCAAATTGTTCTAGTAAGGCAATCAAGTTTTCTAGAATTTTTTTAGTTATAGAATTGTTAGCAAAATATCCCTTCCCTTTATTTTAGTTAATATTCCTTGGAAATATTTTGGCTAAATTAACAGGTAGAATACCACAGACAGAAAATGTGAACTGACATAATAGGTCCAAATAATTTAAGGTCTATAAATCACAGTTTACATATTGAATTCCATCTACAAAAATGTCAAACACTCTGCTTTCTCTAACATTACAAAAATTTATGACCACTGATAGCAAGAATTGTTAATATAATTAAAATGGGAATGTTTTATTCATTGCTTGGCTCACATTACCAAAGCGTAACTTCTTTATGTTTTATTCTAAGGTGTATTTGAAAGGAACCCAAGAATCAGGAGATATAATCATACTTAAGTCCCATGATGGCACATATATAATTTTTCAAAATAAATATTATATATTTTATAAGTACTGAAACAAAAGAGTGTGAGGCTAGAGAGATGGTTCAATAGTTAAGAGCACTGGCTGCTCTTCCAGAGGATCCAGGTTCGATTTCCAGCACCTACATGGTGGATCACAACTATCTGTAACTCTAATCCAGGGGATCTGACACCCTCTTCTAGCCTCGATAGGCACCAAGCATGCACATGGTATGCAGACATTCATGCAAACAAAACACTCATACATATAGAATTTAAAAATTAAAAATGTTAAATCCTTTAAAACAAAATGGTTTTCAGAGTTCCTAGGATGTAAACTTGCACCAGACCTGTTGGCTTGCTCCTTGTATTGCTAACCAATGAACTCACTTCAACTGAGATAATAAAATTATAACTGGAAAGCATGATCATCAACATTTCTTCCTTTTAAGAAAGTCATAAAGGGGACCATAATAATTCCCTTTAAAGTATGAATAGTGAGGAAACAAAAAACAAAAAATGAATAATGCACTTTGTTCATCAATACAAAAGTAGGTTTACTCAAAGCGATGGAAAAGAAAAAATCTTGTGTGTGTCATACATGCATGTGTGCACATGGCGTGGATGTACACATGGATGTGTTTTGAGGTCAGAGGTCCTTAGCAGGTTTCTTCCTTTATCACAGTAGCTCTTTTTCCCCCTCGAGACAGACCCACTCTCATTGAACCCGAAGCTCACAGATTTGCTAGGCTGGCTGGCCAAGGAGCTCCAGGCATCTGCCTGTCTCCACCCCATCCCCCTCCTCCAAGCGTCCAAACTCAGGTCCTCATGCTGGCACAGCAGGCACTGACCAACTGAATCACCCCCCAGCTCCCCTCCCTCCAGGAGATCCTATGACCAGATAGAGAGGAACAGCATGACAGTCTGGATAGGTGACAGCTTTAGTGGAACCGCAGTATAGCACCTCTGAACTGATCTTACAGTTTTCCTTACATTTCTACTGTACTACTTATTTGATATTTAAATTAAGATAGCACACCATGCTCTTGGTACTGCCTGGCCCATTGTTCCTTTGCAGTATTCATGAAAACAATTTCTTTTATAAAATAAGCACCATGTTGAGCTCTAGGTCAAAACTGCTTTCCTCCAGTGTTTACCTTGGTTTGAATGGTGTCAGTCTGTATAAAGTTACTTCTCAAAGGCTTCTCTTCCTATCAGTAACATCAAATTTTCCTGTGGGGTGCTTTTCCACTTACTCTAAGAAGTCTGGTTGCTTCCCAAGTAGTAGATAGACTACTGTACATAGTTAAGGTACAGTTCAGTGTTTACTCGATCACTGATGACTATTAATTAGTTAAGTGGATGTGCATATGTCTAGGTCTAATTGATTCCAACACTGGAAATATTATAATGTCATACAATCTATTACAAATAAAATAATTTCTCCTGTTTGCATTCAAATAAACCCCTGGCTATGATCATTCTAAAATGAGGGGAACTGAATTTTGATCCAAGTACCATCTTTGGCAATGCTAAAATTCAGTGTTTAATTAGAACTGACATTACTGCTAAAAAGTATTTTGGCAAGAGGGTCAGGGTTGGAATGCTGGAGATATCTGAAATAATAAAAATATGGGAAATAATTTGGTTTTACTTGATTTTTAAATCTTAGATCTAAGTTTTCATTGCCATAGCCCAGGGAAAAGAAAACACAATTGCTGAAGTGATGTTCGGTAACTTAGAGAACAAAAAGTTCAGGTTTTTCACATTTTCATTAAGTGGCTGAACCTATCCCAATTATTCATTTTCTATGAAAAAATCTGACAATAGCATAGATTTATAAAAGAAAAAGCTTGTCAAGCTAGCATAAAAGTTTCTCGAGAAACAGTTCTGTCATACATAACAGTAATTCAAAAATGCTCTTACCGTTCTCTGTTAAACTTAAGGGAATGAAGAATGGCTGGCCTTTTCTGTCTCAGATTCCACAAATGAAGTGTATCATCTGAACTCGCACTAACCAAAGCGCCCTGTGACAAAAGAAAACAAAATATGCAGCTTACCTAATAGGACAACAGAAACAATAAATTTACAGATTTAACATTGCTTGAATAGCTATGTGTTTATATAACCTAGAAAAAAGAAGGAAAATTACAGTATGAAAGTTAAGAATGCTGAGTTAGAGAGGCAAGTGACTTACTACATATGGATGGTCAGACTGACTTGTTCAGAAATACCCCTTTACTACTAGAGAGGAATAATAAATATACCACCTATACTGGTTAGATTTTTTATCAACTTGATACAAGCTAGAGTCACTTGGGTGGAAGACTCAACTGGGGAACTGCCTCTATCAGATCCACCTGTAGAATGTCTGTGGCGTATTTCTTGTTTGCTAATAGATAAATGTAGGAGGGCCCAGAAAACTATTAGCAGTGCCCACGCTTAGGCAGGTGGTCACAGGTTATATAAAAACTCACAAACTTTAGACTGACAGCTGTGGAGCCTGCATGGGACTGGACTAGGCCCTCTGTATACCAAAGACAGTTGTATAACTTGTTCTGTTTGACGGGCTCCTGGCAGAGGGATCAGGGTCTATTCCTGGTGCATGAGCTGGCTTTCTGGAGCCCATTACCTAGGATGAAACACCTTGCTCAGCCTTGATGCAGTGGGGAGGGGCTTGGTCCTGCCTCAACTGAATGTACCAGGCTTTGCTGACTCCACATTGGAGCCCTTACTCTTTTGGAGGAAGGGGGCTGGAGGTTGGTGGGTAGCAGGAGGAGGGGTAAGAACGGGATCTGTGGTTGGTACATAAAATGAATAAAAAAATTTTATTTAAGGAAAGAAAGAAAGGAAGGAAGGAAGGAAGGAAGGAAGGAAGGAAGGAAGGAAGGAAGGAAGGAAGAAAGAAAGAAAGAAAGAAAGAAAGAAAGAAAGAAAGAAAGAAAGAAAGAAAGAAAGAAAGAGAAAGAGAGAGAGAGAGAGAAAGAAAGAAAGAAAGAAAGAAAGAAAGAAA
>CABHPQ010136800.1:23168-46893 GCA_902168405.1 Peromyscus aztecus
AGGGTTATTACTGCTGTGATAAAATACCATGACCAAAGAAACTTGGAAAGAAAAGGGTTTATTTGGCTTATACTTTTTCACAGCACTGCTCATCTCGAAGGAAGTCAGGACAGGAACTTAAACAGGGCAGGAACTTGGAGACAAGACCTGATATAGAGGCCATGGAGGGGGTGCTGCTTACTGGCTTGCTTCCCATGAAGCAAGGGCTTGCTCAGTCTGCTTTCTTATAGAACCAAGGACCACCAACCCAGGGATGGAACCACCTACAATGGGCTGGTCCCTCCCTCATCAATCACTAATTTAAAAAATTCCTTACAGCTGGATCTTAGGAAAGTATTTTCTCAATTGAGGTTCCGTCCTTTCAGGTAACTTCTAACTTGTACCAAGTTGACATAAAACTAGCCAGCACAACTGACCTCTTGTCAACTTAACACAAACACATCACTATTAAGCCACAGCTCTTCCTTTCCCAATTGTCCCCAAGATCTCACATTAAAAACATAAGTAACTTTAAAAGTCCCACAGTCTTCACAAGTTCAAACACATTAAAATTTCAGTCCCTTTAATAGTAGTCAATCTCTTCTAAAATCCAAAGTCTTTTAAAATTCAAGATCTCTCAACTGGGCTCCAGTAAAATCAAAAATAAGTAAAATACTTTCTTACTTCCAGAGGGAAGAACCAGGGCACAGTCACAATCAAATCAAAGCAAAACCAAACTCCAACTGTCCATGTCTGGGATCCACTCATGATCTTCTGGACTCCTCCAAAGTGCTTCGGTTACTCTCTGGCTCCACCCTCTGCAGCACACTCAGCTTGTCTTCTAGACTCCAGCTGGCTCCACTCCGCTGCTTCTGCTGCTGCTGGTGATCCCATGATACTGATATCTCAAAATGCTGAGGTCTTCTGCTGCAACTGGGCGGCACTATCACAAATTGCCTCTCATAGGCTAGCTTCACAGTGCCAAGCCTCAGCTTCTCTGCATGACCCCTTCAGTCATGGGCCTTCAATTGCCACTGAGGCTGCACCTTCAGTAATTGCCTCTTCTGGTCTCTCACAGTGTCTTGGCTGCTCTCCATGACCCCTTCATGCCTTCAAAACCAGTACCACCTGGGTGACTCCTACACTATCAAGTTCACCTGCCGGAGAGAGGTATAATCTTGGCCACCTCTGGAACACAACTTCTGTGTTCTGACTCTGAGGAAACAGTTCCCAGAAGATTTCACCTCAGTGATACTGGTTTCTTTTTAATCAGCACTAATTGCTCAGCTCCAGCTAACCAGCATCAACTGTCCCAGTAACGCAAAGGTTTCATTTCAATGGTTCTAGTCTCTTGTTAATCATGGCCAACTATTCAGCCCCAGCTGGCCAGGATTACAATCTAAATTCAAAAGAGCAAACAGCCCTGATAGAGTCTTTAAACTTCCCTTGAGAACTTCACAGGGCAGGCCTCCATTATCTGCACTGCTCTCAACAGTCTTATCTTCCAAGCTCCTATACAACATCCCACTGAACTCTCAACACTCAAAGAATTTTGTAGCCCAAAGTTCCAAAGTCCTTCCACAAATCCTCCCCAAAACATGATCAGGTCTGTCACAGCAATACCCCACTATGCTGATACCAACTTGGCTTAGTTAGTTACTACTGCTGTGATGGAACACCATGACCCAGGAAACCTGGGGAGAAAAGGGTTTATTTGGCTTACACTTGCACAGCACTGCTCATCATTGAAGGAAGTCAGGACAGGAACTCAAACAGGACAGCAACCTGGAGGCAGGAGCTGGTGCAGAAGCCATGGAGGGGTACTGCTTACTGGCTTGCTTCCCGTGGCTTGCACAACCCACTTTCTTATAGAACCCAGGACCAGCAGTCCAGGGATTACCCCACCCACAATGGGCTGGGTCCTCCTCCATCATTCACTAATTAAGAAAATGCCCTACAGCTGGATCATATGGAGGCATTGAAGTTCTCTCCTTTCAGGTAACTCTAGCTTGTGTCAAGTTAATATAAGACTAGCCAGCAAAGTACACCATGATATTTCTCTTTATATCATATATCTGGAATTTTGATCTCATAACAGAATATCTTTATAACAAATTATAATCAGAATATTTTCAATAATATTTATATAATTTTCATATTTATATATATGCAAATACATGTCCAAAGGGTATACATTAATATATACTTTAACATGGACTCATAAATTATTTCATTCTTTGCAATAAGATTTATCTTATATATGCTTTGACAATTTTTGTATTTGTTTGAATGAGTTGTTTATAAATGCATAAATGCTCTCTATATATAAACTAAAATTATTAATATTTCTTGAAAGCATTTAATGAACTAAAACTTTTTAACTTAGTACAGAATAATGATCTCATTTCTGAGAGAGGTAGGCATTCACTTGGGAAAAGGTAACAATAGAAACATGAACTTATTGTTATGAAATTGGTAAAAACATGATCTATAATAGATACTTTTCTGCAACACACAAAAAAATATATCAAGGACAACAGAATTAAAATAGAAGAGCATGCTGGGTGATGGTAGCCCACACCTTTAATCCCAGCAACCAGCAGGCAGAGGCAGGCAGATCTCTTGAGTTTGAGGCCAGTCTGGTCTACAGAGCAAGTTCCAGGATAGCCAGAGCTACACACAGAGAAACCATGTCTCTAAAAACCTAAAAATGAAAATAAATAAGTAAATAACAACATAAACTGAATAATATTTCTGTGTGACCTCTGATTAATCTACAAAGAAAATCAGTATTATTAAGTCTATGATAAGACTAGGGTGTAACAACATCAGTGGACTACCAAACATATAAAGCAAAGTAAGTTCATAAGCAGAGTATAGTTCATTTACAGAAGCAAAATGAACCTTCCATCAGTACTACTGAAGATTTGCAAAAAAAGAAAAAAAAGTAAACCTGCAAATAAGGAACACTAACCATAGAGCCAGGAACTGGAAGATACGGGAAAAAATCCAGAAATTATTATGGGGTGCATTGGAGCAGGTAGTTCATGATAAACAATGAAAACAAAGCAAGGAGATTGAAGCTTGTCTTTATCTACTTAGTTACATATCCTCATATAGCACAAGAGCAAACATCGGGCCTCAAAGACAATTCTGAGAAACTAAGAGCAAAGGGCAGTAAACAAATCATGCCTAGTAGAATATATCTGCAGAAGGCAGAAGGCTGAAGTCCCTCTACCAGGAACTACAGAGTAGCTTGAGAACTAATAACGGAGGACACTTCAGAGCAGAATGACTGGCTATCATACTGATGTTTGCTATTTTCCTGTTTTCCTCCCTGTGTCTCTGACACCCTGTACAAGGGTGCCTACCAGAGGAAATATGTTTGACTGGTCAGCAAAAGGGTTATCATAACCCTCTGGAAGAGTCTGAGACAAGTAAAGTCAACATTTGCTATTATCATAATTACTGGTTGTCCTACTGACTGATTCTTTTAACGTGAAAGAGCTATACACAATGGCAGGAGACACTCAAAAAATCTGAGTTCAGATGACTCTAAGTTGCCTTCAACTAAGTAAAAACTACAAACCTTCTTAACTTTATAAATGCATATTCTGTTTCTAAAAATTTAGAAAGCTAATCTCTATGATGCCTATGGACACACAAATAAAATGCACACATAAACCAACAAGTGTGTATGAAAATAAAAAATAAATGCATATATACAAATAAAAGATGCATGGATTTTACATATAAAAGCTATTGGTAAATAAGAATATACTTTCAATGAAGATGTAAGCAAAATATTTAAATTGGGGGGAAGAGAGTGAGTAGAAAGAAAGCTTAATGATTTCGAAAATATTAAACAATTTTTAAAATTATAATACCCAGTCACAATTAAAGGATCTTCCATTAGATCAAATGTTTCCTTCTTATTAAATTTAGTATTAAATTTAGATTTTAAATTTAATATTTTCTATGTTAAATTTAAAATCTAGATTTAATATAGGAAATATGAAAAATGTGAATTTCAGTAATAATACATACATATGTATTTTTAAATATCTAAAATCATAATATCAAAAATAATTATATCAATTACAGGTTAAGTATCCATATTCCAAATATACAAAATCCTAGATGCTCCAAAAGTTAAACTTTTGCACAAAGGGAAAATTCCATAACTGATCTCCGATGGTTACATTCAAAATATAAGAGCATTAGAAAGTATACAAAATTATCATCAAACTATGTGTATAAGGTATACAAACAATATAAATGAACTTAATGTTTAGATCTGTGTCCCTTCTCCAAGGTATCTCAATATATATGCAAATATTCCAAAATTTAAAATCCCAGATCCATAGACTTTCTAGACCCAACTGTTTTGGATAAGGAATATTCAACCTGTAATATTCTGTGAGCGTATGAATATTTGTGTCTTAAATATTCAAAAATACTCTGTGCGTGTGTGTTTGGAATAGTAAAAAAGGAACACCTTACCTCATTGATGAGGAACTGGAGCTGCAGGACGGCTGCACCACTTTCATGCTGGCAGTAACAGTCGACACCAGGCCTCCCAAGTCTAACACAATAAAGTCAAGGACTCTAACATTTGAATTAGCACAAAGATTAAAAAGGGAAGGAGAATCTGACTTATTTAGCAATTAATGTTTTGATTCTTCATTGTCCTTATTTTTAAAAGGAATTGAAATATTTTACTTTACATAAACTTAATTATACAGCATAAATAATATTCTAACAATTAGAAGAATTATAGTAAAGCATCAGAAGGAAGGAGTTTCCTTCCCATTGAAGTAAAACAAGAGTTGAGAATCCAGACACATCTCATTTCTTTTAGTATTTATCTGATTAAACATTTCTTTCCCTAGAGTAGGTTCAAACAATTGAAAGATTTCAGCGCACTAAATGAAATCATGAAATGTTTAATCTGTTAGCCAGGCATCGGGGGACATGCCTTTGACCTCAGCACTGGGAAGCAGAGATAGGAGGAGGAGCTCTATGAGTTCCAGCACAGCCTCCTCTACACAGTGAGTTCTAGGACAGCCAGGACTACCCAGAAAGAGTCTCACAACAAAACAATTTAACGTATTTAAATATGTTAGCAATATTGGTATATTAAAAAGCCCTTCTAACCATATTTTAAAATAAAAAATAGGTTATAAATAGATTAATATGTGAGATATATAATAGTTTCTACATAGAAAAATATGATTTAAAAGACAGATATGAAGAAATAATAGTAATATATTTTTCAGTTTACATAAAGAAAGTTAACCTATAAGTCAAAGAGGGAACAAAAGAGAAAAGAAAAGAGACAAAGGATTATAATAAGGGAAAAAAACACCACAGAACAAATTTTATTGATGTATTCCTTACCAAATGACATATTTCTATATACAGTTATCATTTGCTTCTTTTCCTAAAGACAAAAATTGCATGAAAATTTCTATTCCCAGCCACAGTGAAGAAACAGGGAGCAGATTTATCCTCCTACCCAAGCAATTAAAAAGTATAAACAACATTGGTGTAACTACATTCATGAACACTACAGTTTTCAGACATTGCATATCAAATGAGGAATGGTAGTAGTTCCTGAAAAAGGGAAACATTTACATATAAAGAAAGTTAACCTATAAGTCATATAGGGAGCAGAGGAGAAAAGTAAGGAATGAGGGAAAACTGTAGGAAGACTGTAAGCTTTCTCACTGCTCCAGAGCACTCTCTAGCGAATATGCAGACCACACTACAGGGCTATGAAATCAAGCAGACTCCCTTTGTTGAAAAGACAGAGAAGGAAGTGAGGGAGGCTCAGAACAAGGAGAATTCACAAGGCCTGAAAGCACAGTGAAAAGGACACTTGCTGAAGTGTTTCAGAGATCTTCAGAAAAGCAGCTCGGAGTGGAGCAAGTATGGAACATGGAATAGAGTTGTGGAAACTATTTGAAACTGGGAAAAGAAAAAACTAAGAAAGAAATAAGATACTTCTTGAAGAAACCAGACCAAAAGCAAACCAAATAAGCTAACTCCTTCTTAAAGAACAAAGCAAAAAAGAACAAAACAAGGCACGTTTAAGTGAGACCAGGAATGTTTCATGCTCCCACCATCTAAAATGGGAACCCCTAAAATTCACAGAACAGTCATGCAAAACACTAAGTAAAACATAGTCTCAGTAGTGAGGAAAAGTATCTCCTGATAAACGTGGTTCTGGCACTACGTCTGGTGCTAAGGCTAAATAAGTAAGCTAATTAGTTAGTCATATGTCTACCAATGAGATCAAATGAAATCCGTTTTTAAAATTGCGTCTTTTACTTTTTGAGATTATAATTACATCATTTCCCCCTCCCCTTTACTCCAAGGACAACAATAGACAGGGGGTGGGGGCAGAGGGCAGAGCCTACACAAAGAACTGTGGGAACCCTACACAAAGAACTGTAGGCAACTAAGGAATGCTGACAGCAGGCAAAATCAGTTTTTAAAACTTGAAATCAAATAGAAAGGGGAGGAAAACAGATCTAGTAAGAGAACTAGAAAACAAACTGCAAAACCCTGGATTTAATTCAACCACATCAATTCCACATTGTAAACAAATAGAATTTATACTCCAATTAAAACACAATAAATGTCACATCAGAGAAAAAATCAACAATCGAACTATACAATGCCTACAGCAACTCATTTTAAAATTTAAAAATAAGTCAAATACAGTGGCTCATGCCTGCAATCTCAGCACTTTGAAAAGCTGAAACAGGAGAATTGTTGCACTCTGAGGCTGGCCTAGGGTATATGGTCAGCTATAAGCTGGGCTATGACACATGAACTATTGTCAAAAGGCAAAACAAAACAAAACTGTGTGTGTGTACAAATATACTAAATAGATCAAAAGTTTAAACCTTCAAAAATTATGTACCATGTAACACTAATCAAAATATAGAAATGAAAGATACTGATATAAGACAAACTAGACTATAGAACAAAATATTAGCAAGGCTTAAGATAATCAATTTGCATGATAATTAGAAAAATTATAATAATAAAATATAATGTATCAAAAGTGGGTTAGAGTTAGGGTTAGCGGTACTTGATGAAAATTTAGACTTTATAATAAACTTCGTTGGAATATACAAAAGTGTCTCAACTTAATTAAGCTTTAGACTTAGAAGAAAACTTAGAAAAAATTTCTACTCATATAACATATTCTGATAATTTTTCTCCTTCAAGTGCTCCTATATCCTCCACACCTACTCCACAAGAAGCTAGAAAAATAATTGTAAAGTAAATTAATCCTAAGAGCAGCATAAACAAAGCTATAATAAAGGAAGCAGAGAAATCAGTTAGAGTAACAACAAAAATTAATAAAATAAAAAACTGGTTTGAAAGCATTGACTAAAATTGATACCATACACCCAGACTTATCAACGATAGAGCACAAGTGTCCTATGTAAGGACCTATGAGGAGCTATTACCATAAGTCATCAAAAATAAAAAATAAACACCAAAAGTACTATGCCAATTAATCTTACAAAGTATATGAAGTGAAAGAAGTCTTGGAAAAACACAAACTGCACAAAAATAGGAAACAATAACATATCAACTAATGAAACTAAATCCTAATTAGAAACTCTTTCTCAAGGGAAACTCCAGGACCAGATGATATCAGCTGTAACTTTTATAAAACATTTCTTAAAGTACCAATTTTAAAAAAATGCTAGAGAAAACTTAAAGAAAACCTAGTTTCTGACACATTTTTATGAAAATAGCATTCTAATCCAAATAAAACAAAGATATCAAAATAAAAAATTCAGACTAGTATCTCTTCTGAACATAGATTCGAAAATGTTAGTAAAAATTTTGGCCAACACAATACAGTGTATAAGAGGAATTGTGTGTTGTGATCAAATAGAATTTGTCCTAGGAGTTCAAAGTTGACCTAACCTTCAAAAATCAATATAGTCATCCAATTAACTTAGAACATTTTTTTATAGATACAGAAAAGGCTACTTACAAAATATGAGGGTTCTTTCATAATAAAATCTCTGGTAAACTGGGAAAACAAATTTCCTCACAGAAGATCATCCAAGGTGTTGCAGTGCACCTAGGTTTCCTAGTGGCTTTACCCAGCAGGACTGCATTAAGAGGATGATTGGACCACCATGGGCCTGAGTACCAGGTGTTCGTAAGGGTCTACACTTGGCTGTATCTAGTAAGGGAGAGGTCCTTTGCCCCGCCCCTTGGCATTGTTATAAAAAGCCCTTTGGAATAACTTCTGGGCTGATGCATAAGGATCCAGGCCCACCTGAGGCTATCCTGTGTTTCTCTCTGCCCCCTCTTTGTTTCTAACTAAGTCTCTTATCCCTCATTCCTCAAGAGTCCCTAGGGTAAATAAATGTGGGAGCTGGTCCCTCACACCAAGGAAAATCTATACATCAGTTTATACATTGTGTTTATTTGCAGAGAATATCATAACTTAGGAAGAAAACCACAAAACTGCTACATGGCTACTAAATGAACTGAATTGTGAAGATCAAGTGTTAGAGACTATCAGATGGCTCAGCATGTCAACAGACCTGTCACCAAACCTGACAACCTGAGTTTGATTTCCAGGAGCCACATGGTAGAAAGAGATAATCAACTCCTGCAAGTCCTGATCTCTCTCTCTCTCTCTCTCTCTCTCTCTCTCTCTCTCTCTCTCTCTCTCACACACACACACACACACACACACACACACACGAATGAAATATTAAAAGCTTTAAATCAATCGTGTTTCTGGCTATAAGCAAGGAACAAACTTAAATTTGAAAAATTGTTTACCACAGCATCAAAATTACTTTAAAATAAGTTCGATTTAAGGCTTTTAATGTGGGACTGGAGAGATGGCTCAGCTGTTAAGAGCACTGGCTGATCTTTCAGAGGACCAGGGTTCACTTTCCAGCACCCACATGGCAGCTCACAACTGTCTGTAATGCCAGTCCAAGGGGGTCCAATGCCTTCCCTGTCCTCTGTGGGTCCTGAATGCACTGCACAGGCATGCATTCAGACAAAATACTTATACATATAAAATAAATAAAATCTCAAAACTATTTTTAAAGAGTTTTAATAAACACTCTGTCTGACCAAAAGAAACTTTGGGGAATGAAGAGGGGTTTATTTTAGCTTTGAATTCCAGATCACAGTCCATCACTGAAGGAAGTCAAGGCAGAAACTGCTTGCTCTCCTATACAGGATTGCCTCTAACCAAGAAACTCACAGTAGAGAAGTACAACAGTAACAACGGAGTTGATGCTGCTTGATGGTTTGAACAGTTTATGCTCAGCCAACTTCTTTATCTAGCCCAGGTCAACGTGCCCAGAAAATGGTACCAACCACAGTGGACTGAGCCCTTCTATATCAATTAATAATCAAAACAGCCTCCTACTGACTTGCTCTTAAGCCAATTAGGTCTAGAAAAATGCCTGTTTGAGGCTCTCCTCCCAGGTTATTTCTAGGTTGGGTCAGGTTGACAGCTAACACTGTTAGGTCACTCTACTCTTTATCAACTTGACACATAAACACATCAATTTAAGCCATAACTATTTCTTGTCCCCAAGATTGTGTTAACATTATAATGTAAAATATAACCTAACATTTAAAAGATCTCCCATAGTCTTTAAAAATTCCAACACTTTAAAAGTCTAGGGTCTCTTTAAAAATTCAGTCTCGTTATTGTGGGATCCTATAAAATAAAAAAAATTCAAAAAAAAAACTACATAATTTTTATTTCAAAAGGTAAGACCCAGAATATAAAAACAATCACATGTAAGCAAAAACAAAACACAGCAGTGTAAATCCAAATGGTGCCTGGCTTCTAGGACTCACTCATAATGTAATCTTCTGCTCCAAAAGACTGAGGGATTCTCACTTCTACAGCTCCGCCACCTGCAGCACACACACAGGCCTTGGCTGTTTTCACATCACACTTGCCATTGTCCTTGTAAACATTCCATGATCCTGACATCTCCAATAACCTGGAATCTCCATTGCTACTGAGGCTGCATCTTCAGCAAAGGCTCGTCTTGGTGTCTCCGTGGAGCTATACTAAACAAACTTTTTTATACAATTCAAGACCACCTGCCTAGGGATGGTGCTCCATAGTGGGTTGGGCTCTCCTCTATTGACTAACAATCAAGACAACCCCTGCCCCAGACAAGCCAACAGGCCAATGTGATCTAGGCATTTCCTCAAAAGAAGTTTTCATCTAAGATGACTCTAGGCTGTGTCAGGTTGACGATTAAAGCTAACCAGGGCAACCTTCCTTCTGACAAAATAGCAGCTGGAAGTTTTCCAGAAATCATAATGTAGTAGAAAAAGCTAGCTTTCCTTAAAGAATTTGGAGACTAAATAATTGCCTTCAACTCCACAGACCTATGCTTTTCTATAGGTGTAGATAAACCAGAATAAAGAGGTTGACTTCAACTTTTTGGTGTCTGATGCTGACAGATTTTAAGCTATGCTTATCCTCCTCTTGTCCTTGTGAACACATGTAAACAGACTCATAAGAAAGTCTAGGCTTTTTTCTCCTTTGCCACCAGCAGGAGATTGGAACCACGCCAACTCTTTCCCTAAAAGTGCGACTCTGATCCTAATCCCACACTGGAACTGCAATAAAAACACAAGCAATTTTCTTTCTTTTTCTCATTTTGAATGTGCTTGAGAGATCTGCCCAATTCTCTCAACTATGTAATAAATAAATCTTTTCCTACCCTGTTCACCTAAGTGAAATGTCATCACTTTCAATATCAGAGTCAATTTTGAATGAGGGTCCATATGACTACAGGTGACCGTGCAACTAGCAAATGTCTTCACCCTCTGTAAACTAAATCTCCACTTCTGAGTAACAGTGGGATTTCTCTAGCTACTGAAAAACAGGATGTGCTGTGCACAAACTAAAAGGAATCTTGAACTCAGTCATCACCAAATAGATTCACAAATTGCTTTTTGGGGATGTTGGGTGTCACAGAACTTAGTCTCTCTACTTGGTACATGGTCAGCTACAAGAAAGAACATAGCTACTCAAGGATCAAAGTAAAAAGTGTAGGCATGTCATTTTGATTGGTCAATTTGTGAGTGGATAAATATAAGAGGTATACATTATGACAAAGTTATCTTGTAAAATTTAGGAGCAAACAATGTTTTTTTTTTCCTTCTCCACCTCACTAGGCTCCATTTTCTTTTTCTTTTTCTTTTTCTTTTTTTTTTTTTTTTTTTGGTTTTTCGAGACAGGGTTTCTCTGTGTAGCTTTGCGCCTTTCCTGGAACTTGCTTTGTAGACCAGGCTGGCCTCAAACTCACAGAGCTCCACCTGCATCTACCTCCCGAGTGCTGGATTAAAGGCGTACGCCACCACCGCCCGGCTATAGGCTCCATTTTCAATCTTGACAGATGGTGTTATTTTATAAATATCCATTTTTAAGTTATATCTAAAGCTTAGTTTCCTGCTGCTATTTTGCAGTTACTAAAGGAGTCAACTGATTAAAAAAAAAAAAAAACACAAACACAAAAATGCTGCGAAAATATAATGATTTAAATAAGATAAAATACCTCAAGATCTTTAGGCAGTAATTTATTACTCAGTTTAATTCATGCTTTCACAATCTGCTTTATATTTCTCAGTGATTAGATTTCAATTTACCTAATTTTAACAAATGTATAAAATGTAACAAAAATAAAAGACTATAATTTATCTTTCAAAAATTAAATCCTTAGTTACATGAAAATGTAACAGTTGATGGTGAAAGTAGAATGGTAGTTACAGAGAATCTGGTAATGTTTAAGATCAAGGAAATGCTCTTTAGAAATTCAAAATCACAGATCATCTCACATTCCATCTTAACTGGTCTTCCTGTACAATGGTTGATTTTAATACATCAATTACATCAACTTAAATAGGCTATGATACCCTCCCTTTTTTTTTGTCAAATGCTAGTATACATCTTTCGAGGGAAGCATTTTTTAGGTGTGCTTTACATCTAAATCAGTAAATTTTGAGTACAGTAAACTGCCCTCCATTATAGGAATGTACCTCTTCAAATTCTTGAGATTCTTAAGAAAAAAGACCAAGAAACCCTAAGAAGGAAGTCTGCTTCCAGACTGCCTTTAGACACGGGACTACAATATCAACTCTTTCCTGGGTTTCCAGTCAGCCAACTTACTCTAGATTTTAGATTTGAGACTCTCATAAATATATTAGCCAATTCTTTAAAATTACTGATAATTAATTGACAGGTAGACATATATATGCAGACACGCTAGTGACTGTTTCCTCTAGAGAAAATTATTAATATTCCTTATTTCCAATTTATCCTCTACCATTCATCCTGAGTCATCTTTCTACAGTACATATTGTATAATGTTACATCTGTTTTTTTTAAATTCACTGCCATGAGAAAAATATCCAAATTTCTTATGCAGTCTTAATCACATGCCCTATAGGCTCTTTTATGAAATGATTGCCTCTTATCATTTAGCCTTTGAGGTCCCTAAGATCTTTTGACATGTAGTTAGAGATACTGTTTTTTTTTTTTTAAGAGCATCAAATACAATCAAACTCAGACAATTTTTATGCAGTGTATAGTGTTGGTCCTGGAAGCTTGCCTGGACTAGTTTTTCAGCCTTCCCAGTAAATTATTTAGTGTGCTTTTAAAATAAACACATCCATACAAATTTAATCTCTTTTGAACTAGAAGTACTAATTCTAGGAGGAGGCAATGCTTTTAAAGAGATAACAAGAATTTCAGTAAACACAAAGCTAAAACTACCACTTAGCTACTTTGAATTCATCATGCCAAATGACCTAACAGGATGTGGACCCTGATTTTTATGAGAAGCAATAGTTACTACTATAAAAATTGTGCCAGAAGAAGTTTCCTAATTCTTCCATGTCCAGTAGTAGGTATAGCTTGACAAGCATTCGGGAACCTTGAGAAGAAGATCTGGGCAGATCTACTAGGAAAGCAACTTAAAATAGCAGAAGTGTTAGCTGACGGTAAGAAAATCTAGAGAAAAAATTATAGGAGATTGTAGCTGCCAACACCTAGGGCTTTTAGTCAACAGTGGTGCTTAGTCTACCTACGTGAATAACAGGTCAGAAGTTTTAGAGAGCTATACATGGCCCTTCTGTTATCTCCTGCCATCCTCAAGTAAAAAATGACAAGAGCTGACTAACTCTTCAGGAGGACAATTATGTTATATATACTAAAATATTTTTATTTTTAATGTTTTGGGCATTGAATTCAGGGCCTTAAGCATGCCAGGAAAGTGTTCTACCACTGAGTATAGCCTTTAAAAATATACATGTATTTATTTTTTATTTTGATATGGGGTGTCACTAGGTTGTCCAGGCTGCATTTGAACTTGTAAGCCTCCTATCTGGGCCTTCTAAGTAGTTTAGATTATAGATTGGCCCTACCAGACCAGGCTAAATGTGATACTTAAAGCTTTCTAAGACTGAAAATTCCAAGTCTAAAAGGTTCACAGGTGAATTTTATCAAAAATTTAAAAAATACTAAAGACCAGACTAATTTATAACTTATATAAAAAGAACAAATACTTTCTTACTAAATTTATCAATGATACCATTGCTCTAATAACTACACCAGCCAAAAGTCTTATTTGAAAAGACATCTACAGACCAACATTCTTAATGTCACCTTCTAATGTTTTAGAAAATATTTTCCTAATAGAAAAAGCTATATTGATGGGTTAAAGAAAACATGGTTGCTATAGTTACAGGTAGGGAAAAGGCTTGAATATGAAATAACATGTTTTTTTTTCAAATAATAAAACTCTTATATCCTAATACATTAATAGCTATATGAATCAAACTTTCACTTAACTCCATGTGGTGGTTTAAATGAAAATGGTTAAACTCAGGGAGTGGCATTATTGGATGTGTAGCCTGGTTGGAGAATGTGTGGCCTTGTTGAAGGAAGTATGTCATAAGTGACAAGCTTTGAGGTCTCAGATGCTCAAGCCAGGCCCAGGGTCACTCTCTTCCTGCTGCCTGCAAATCCAGATGTAGAGAACTCTCAACTACTTTTCCAGCATCATGTCTGCCTGCGTGCTGCTATGCTTCCTGCCATTGACAATAATGGACTAAACTTCTGAACCTGTAAGCCAGCTCCAATTAGATGTTTTCCTTTATAAGAGTTACTGTGTTCAAGATATCTGTTCACAACAATAAAACCCTAACAAGACAGAAGTTCATACCAGGGACTAGGCTATTGCTATTATAAGCCTGACCATGCTTTTGTTTGGAGGAATGTGGACTTTGGGACTTTGGGTTTGAAAAGCAGTAGAATGCTTTAAGTATGGATTAATAGGCTGTACTAGTAAGAGCATGGAAGATAGTGATGCTGAGGGTGATTTGAACTCTGAGAGCCTTGTTCAAGAGGTTTCAGAGGAGAATAATATTTGTATGTGGCCTACAGACCATTCTTGTAATATTTTGGCTAAGAATATGACTTTTTTTGCCCTTGTCTGAATAATCTGTATGAGGCTAAATTGAAGGGTTTTAGATTAATTGTGTTGGCAAGGGAAATCTCAAAATAGTCTACTATTGACTCTATTGACAAGGTCACACCTCCTCCAACCAGGTCACACCTCCAATAATGCCACCTATGAGTCTATGGGAACCATTTTCATTCAAACCACTATGTGGTCTTGTGGTTATTAATTTTAACTCTTATGCAGATCTATAATGAAAAAGGAGCAAGCTGAGTAAGGAAAAATACAAAATACACAGTTTAAGGAGAAAAGGGGCACCAGAAAGTGAAATGGAGCTAAATCCTATATTCAAGGAGATAAACAGATTACAGAAAGCCCAATGTTAAATGGAATAAAGGGAGTGGTAACCTCAGGGCAAGGTCCCACCCAGCTAAGCTTCCAGCTTGTGAAAGGAATTAAAGAAAAGCTTTTAGGGCCAGGCATGGTGGTGCATGACTTTGATCCCAGCACTCTGGAGGCAGAGGCAGGCAGATCTCTGAGTTCAATGCCAGCCTGGTCTCAATTCGAGATTCAGGACAAGACACTGCCAAGCTTAGGCAGTGAAAAAAACCATTGAAATTAGAAAGCTGGTGAAAATGTATTTGAATGATGGGGCCATGATCCAGCCCCAGCAAGCAGCAGAACTTGGTTAGGTAGTCCTAGCTTTAGAATCAAGGATACAAGAAAGGGATTATGGAATCCCCCTCCATGACTAAGGGAAGCCACTGAGGCCAGGAGATCTAGAGAGGCTATTATGAGAAGATGTGAAGGTGAAGCCTGGATTGCCTTAGAGACTCCAATAGGTTGGAGATGCCAAAGTTGTGGGATACCTGCCAAAGAAAGCTGCTAATAGGGAGTAGAACTAGCCCGAGAGAGAAGTATGTTGCAGTCAACAAAGCTGAAAGGAGTTGGAGATCTGAAGAGTACTTTGACATCAGACATGCAGAGTTTGGAGTTTGCTCAGCGGTTTTCAGTCTTGCTTTGGTTCAGTATTTCCTCACCATACTTCCTTTCCTCCCTTTTGGAATGGTAATGATATTTTATGCCATTGTATGCTGGAAGTATGTGATTTGCTTTTTTATTTTGATTTTATAGACGTTACAGTTAAGACTTTGGACTTTAAACAGGGTTGAGACTGTTAAAGACTATGGAGACATTTGGAGTTAGACTAAATGCATTTTTGCATTATGGTATGGCTACAAGCCTATGGGGGCCAGGGAGTGGAATGTGGTGATTAGAATGAAAATGACCCTCATAGCCTCATAGGGAGTGGCATTTTTGGATGTGTGACCTGGTTAGAGGAGGTGTGGCCTTGTAGAAGGAAGCATGTCATAGAGGGCAAGCTTAGAGGTTTCAGAAGCTCAAGCACCAGAAAAGCACTCTCTGCCTGCTGCCAATTCAGATGTAGAACTCTAAGCTACTTTTCCAGCACCATGTCTGCCTGCATGCTGCAATGCTTCCCACCATGACAATAATGAACGAAACCCCTGAACTGTAAGCCAGCCACAATAAATGTTTTCCTTTATAAGAGTTGCCGTGGTCATGCCATCTATTCACAACAATAAAACTCTAACGAAGACACACCATAAAACTACATCAAAATTTAAAAGATGAATTTACTATATGATAAGCTTTAAAAATGAAATAAAAAAAATGGGAGCCAGAGAGATGGTATAGCTGGTAAGGGAACTGACTGCTCTTTCAGAGGACCTGGACCTCTGAATTCCCAGCACCAACATGGTGGCTCACAATCATCTGTATCTCCAGTTCCAGGGATCCAACACAATCTTCTGACCTCCCTGGGCACCAGGCATGTATGTGGTACACAGATATACATGCAGGTGAAACAGCCACACACATAAAATAAAAAATAAAACAGTAAATAATTCTGAAGTAAAATTTAACTAAATATGTTATATAGCAGAAGTGATAAATCTTAAGAATAATCATTAAAAGGTGAGTCTATTTTTCACATTATAAAATATATTTTTTATTTTTCAAAAACAGAGATTATTAAACTATACAACAAAACAAGAAACACAAATTTTATGCTTCCTACAAAAACAAATTTTAAAATACAGTAAATTAAAAACAGACTATATATTTTTAAAGATATATTATAGTCTTAGTATAATAGACTAACCAAAAGAGAGTTTGGGTGTCTATGTTCATTAGGTAAACTAGATTTTAGATCAAAGAATATTACTGGGAACATGAAGTCATTTACTAATATAAAAATTTAAATTTGTCAAGAAGATTTACCACTAACTGTTTATATATTTAATGACAGAACTAAAAATGCATAAAACAAAAACTGATGGAACTATAAATATAAATAGATCAATCTATAGTTGTAATAAGAGATTTTAATGCCACTGTCTTAATAATGAGAAAGCAGATAGATCAGTACAAATACAGGAGATCTGAACAACACCATAAATCAGTTTGACCTAACTGACATTTATAGAACAATCTACTCAACAACTGCAAGCACATTAACATTTATCAATATGACAATATACAGGGTTATAAAGAAAAATTTCAATTAATTGAAAGGGATTCAGGTTATACAAAGTACATTATCTTACCCTAACAGACTTAAATTAGGACTAATTAATACAAAGGTTACTGGAAAAATATATGATACTTGAAGGCTTAATAATATAAATAACCCAGAGATTAAGAAACTAAATCAAGCAGAATTTTTAAAAATATTTTTAACTGAATTGGAATGAAAATACAATTAATACAAATAATAAATACAAAATGTTAGGCTAGAATCTTTCAGTTCTGCCAAAATACAGTTGTTCCATTCCTCTTAATGTTGCCATACATAAAATGAAAAATTCTAGAGGTAGTTTTATAAACAAG
Organism: Peromyscus aztecus; assembly: GCA_902168405.1. NCBI lineage: Eukaryota > Metazoa > Chordata > Mammalia > Rodentia > Cricetidae > Peromyscus > Peromyscus aztecus. The sequence continues at coordinate 40,559 of CABHPQ010136800.1, forward strand.
CTTAGAGAAAGTCCAAAATGTAGAAAGCATAGTAACCTCAGGAAAGATACAGCAGGGAGTTCCCATGTTGCACTATTGCCACTCAAATCATGGGCAAGGTACTCCAGAGGCCTCCAAAATGAAAAGTTCTAGAGCCCAGTCTCAATGGTTAAATATAAAAAACACTCCTAAATCGAAGGCTCGTGGAACATCACAGAAGAGGATCAGGGAGTTTGCTGTGAAATTGTGTCTTCTAGTAATGTCAGAAGCTATACCCATAGAGGCTCACCAACATGACTGCCTAAATGTGACTGAACAAGGATGACACCAATGAACATGTAAACTGACCAGAGAAAAGCCCACAAGGGCTCAACCCTACATGAAGAACTACAGATAACTGAGTAAAGCTGGGAGTGGGGGAGATGGTTATCCCCAAGGAGGAGCATACCAATCAGTTGTCCAGTGCCAAATAGTCAGCCCTGAAAACATACATGCAGTAGCACTGCATGGACTGAACAGGTTATATTTAAGAATATATGTGTATATGCATATCCATATATGCAACAGTTAGTTTAAAAAAATAAAGACCATGAATTTGAAGAGTGAAGAGAGATATGTGGGAGGGTTTGGAGGGAGGGAGGGGAGAAATGTTGTAATTAAATTATAATCTCAAAACTAAAAAAATAAGAATTAAAAAGGCCATCTTATAAAAACAGCAGAGACAGATGATCCACCTAATGCATAAACCTGAATGTAGAGTTACCAAAAAATACCAAAAAGAAAAGAAAAATTAACATGACAGCTTCAAAGAAACAGTTGATGCTCTAGACATCAAAGTAAAGGATAAGGGTACAACATCTAAGGAAGAAATTAAAGGAATGACTCGAGAGAAAACGAGTTCAATTGAAGAGAACAAAGACAGGTAATACAACAAACAAGGTAAGCAACTCACAACGTGAGTGGCAAATGCAGCCAAGACAGAGATTTTGAAAATAAAAATCATATATTTCAGAAATGAAGAACTCAATAGCTCAAATTTAAAAATAACAGGTAAGAGCCCCAATAACACACTAGATTAAGTATAATAAAGAACATCCAAACCTGAAGACAAGTCTCTTGAAATCACCCAGACAATAAAAAGGAAAATTATAATGAAAAGGAGTGAAGACAGCCTTTGAAATTTTTGAGACATCAGATAAACATACTTTGGGATTTTGGAAGTACATGAAGGGGAAGGGCATAAAAAACCTATTTTGGTAGCAAGTCTTCATTATTATCTTTGCTAGATTAGAATCACTATAGAAATATACCTCCAAGTGAGGCTAAGAGGGTGTTTCCAGAAAGGTTTAACTGAGGAGGGAAAATCCATGATGAATGTATGCCAGGAATTGTGGTCTTGAAGTAAATAAAAAGCAGAAAGCAAGTGGAATACCAGGACTCATTGCTCTGCTTCCTGGTGGCAGATGCAAAGTGGCCAGATGACTTACATTTCATTATTATTATTATTATTAAGAAATTTTCTATTCATCTTACATACCAACCACAGATTCTCCCTCCCTCCCTCCCCTCTAGCCCCAGCACTCCTCTCAACCCACCCCCCATTCCCACCTCTTCCAAGTCAAGGCCTCCCATGGGGAATCAGCAGAGCCTGGCACATTCAGTTGAGGCAGGTCCAAGCCCCTCCCTCCCGCACCAAGGCTGTGCAAGGTAATGACTTACATTTCTGCAGCAATAACTTCTGCTCTTTATAATAACTGTACACTCAAACTGTGAGCTAAAATAAACCCTCCATTTCTTAAATCCTTTTTCTCAGATATTTTATCACAGCAACATGAAAAGTTAACTAATTCGCCTATTCAAAAAATAGGTGAAATTTCCCAAACCTTGGGGAAAATGACTATCAAGATATAGGGTACTTACTAGATTCTAGTAAGCATAACCTGAAAAGATCATCATCATCAGAGCATATTAAAGTTAAACTGTCAAAAGTATAAGTTTGGACTGGGGAGATAACCCAGTGAAATTCACTTTTGGTATAAGCATCTAGCTTCTCCAAGCCTGTGGAAAAAACAAGCCAGGCACTGTGGCTACCTATAATCCCAGCACTCAGGAGGCACAATCAAAGGATCTCTAGGGCCAGCTGGCTAACTAGACTCGCTGGAAATGGTGAGCTCCAGGTTCAGCAAGAGACCATTCCTCAATAAATAAAGGACAGATCAATGCAGAAAGACAGTTGATATCAAATGGCTTCCACAAACATGCATACACACACACACACACAATTAAAGTTTAAGGTTTAAGAAAGAAAATTCTAAAATCTGTAAGAATACAATGTTCAGTCACATTTAAGAATATCATCACTAATGTAAAATGTTTCTCAGTAACACTTTACTGCTATGGAATAATACTTTTGTACACTGTGAAGATGTGTTGCTCTCATTCATTTGCTAAAGAGCCACCTGGCTAATAGCTAGGCAGATAGAGGTTAGGCAGGAGAGCTAGACTGAGAGAACACTGGGAAGAAGAAAGTCTGAGTCACCAGAAGACACAGAAAGAAGCAAGATTAACATGCCATACTGAAAAAAGGTACTGAGCCATATGGCAGTACATACATAAGAAATATGGGTTAATTTAAGATTTAATATAAGAGTAGTTAGTAATAAGCCCAAGCTATCAGTCAAGCATTTATAATTAATAATAAGTCTTTGTGTGGTTATTTGGGAGCTAGCTGGCAGGACAGAAACTTCCACCTACAAATGGCATTCCAATGTGGGGCCTGAATTTCTATATAAGACCTGGGAAAGCTTAAAAAAGGTTCCAAACACACAAAAATGGAGCCAAATGTTGTTTCCTAGTCTCATAGTCTCATGCCAGCCTCAGTACAGAGATGTGTCTCCCAGCAGCTGCCTGCAGGATGGAGTCTGTCACCATGTGCTAGCACCACGCACTAAGCTGAGCCCTGCCAGTGGTTGACATAGCTGGTTTTGAGATCAGAGAACACTACAAACACTCAATAAATACATCCAGATAAAAGAAACCTCTAAATAGGTTACAATGTGCTTAAAAATGTACATAGGCTTGAAAAGGGAAAAGGATAATAGTCATAGAAAAAAAAGAATAGTTTAAAAATAATAGTCTTTAAAGAAAGAAGTAAAATAATTAAAAAAAAGAATAAGCCACATAGAGACAGGAAATACACAGAGAATCTGGTTCCTCTTTGTTATTGTGTTGTCTTTGAAATTTTTGATTGATAATTAATGAAAAATAGCTGCTAAGAGACAATGAATTATAGAAACTGCTAAATTAAATCAACTTCAAAATGAAAGTCAAAATGTGTGTTGCTTTGGGAAGGAGGTTATGCTTTTATTCCCACAGAAAACAAAAGGCTATGGATTCATTCAGGGTTGAAAAGATTAAGTTCAACCGAGGAAGACCCCCTGAAAATCGTGGCTATGGACATAAAGAAATAAACCTTAAAAAGCTACAAAACATGTAGTTTTATCTACACAAACATAAAATTCATCTTTGGCTAACTTGTATACAATACACAATCTATACTTGTATTAATGCAGATATATATGTTACCTTTAAAAGTTTATATATTTTCAAAGCAAGGGGACAAGACACTAATAAAAATGAATGGCCCAGGTGATTCAACATCTCAGAGCACCTCTGTTGCAGTTTCCTCAGAGTTCTGCATTCAGAACAGTTTCAAGGCTACTGGCTGAGATGGTCCAGCCTCACAGACTACTCCAGCCAGGACTTGACCATTATCTTGACTTTATCAAGGTCTCCCAAGGATGCCAGTGCCCACAGACAACAGGAAGCAGTCTAGAAAAAATAACACCCACATTCTCAAAAGATGGGTTACGGATGTTTGTCATCAGTTAAGGGGGATTGGTTATTAATTGTTATTGGTCATGGTCAGAAGAAAAGCTAAACAAAGGAGTTAAATTCAAAGATCTCTTTCTAAAGAAAAAAGGTATTATAATATAGAAATGATGAGATAAAAAGGTAGATTATTAAATCTACTTTAATCAAAAAACAACTATTAATCTCAAAATGTTTTACATTGGTATGGATTTTGGTTTATTGATAAATTTAAAGTTATTTTTGTTATATTGTATATATGTTTCTTCTCTTGTTTAGGGTATTGTGCTTATGAAGCTCATTTAAAATGTAATGTATAAGTAATACAGGTTAGTAGTTAGTCATTTATAATAATCAAACTTGTAGTCATATTAGGTATGTCAAAGCTAAACATATATATTTAGATAGATAGATGGTCTTGAAACACTTCAAAGACCTACAGAATATGGCATTAAGAGGTTTAATAACCTGAGGCTTTTCATGACAGTGAGACATGTCTGCTACTGGCAGTACCAATTTACTTCAAAAAAGATGATGGGTGTTGAAGAAACTCCATATGGAGTTTGCTTTCTTTATGGCGAAAGCTAGCCATTTGGGCATTGCTTTGACTGATGACAGTATACTGTCCAAATTGGACCAGCAGGATGCAAAAGAAAGTGACTGCCAAACTTTGCTAAGACAGGTAGGACAGTCCTTGCTTCTCAAAAATGTCTGTCAGATATGCTAGGCCTGCGAATGCTCCTCCAATGTTACAGAGGAATTTTGGGTGACTATACAGGCAGCCAGATGTCCCTGTCATTAGACAATATTACACCCTTCTGGGGTCTTTGATGGAGTTAAATACTAAATAGTTAAATTTATAGTTTTCCTTAGTTATGATTAAAAAATAATTTAGGTATAAAACTTTAGGCTCACAATGATGAGATAAATAATAGAGTGTTTTTTTCTAAATTTGCCAAATACAAATGAACTAGATACTGTAACTATAATTCTTACTTGATAAATGTTTTTGTTATATATAACTTTACTATGTTAAAGTTAAAACCTTCCTTTTTAATTAAACAAAAGGGAGAAATGCTGTGGAATAATTCTTTTGTATTCTGTGAAGATTTGTTGCTCTCATTCATTTAATAAAGTGCCAAATGACCAGTAGTTAGGTAGGAAGAGTTTAGGTAGGAGAGCCAGACTGAAAGAATGCTAGGAAGCAGGAGGACAGAATCACCAGGAAACATGGAGAGAAGCAAGATTAACATGCCATACTGAAAAAAGGTACCAAGTCACATGGCAGCACATAGATAATATGGGTTAATTTGAGATGTAAGAGCTAGTTAGTAACAAGCCTAAGCTATCAGTTGAGCATTTATAATTAATAATAAGTCTCTGTGTGGTTATTTGGGAGATGACTGATAGGACAGAAACTTCCACCTACATTTTACAATCCAAGAGAGAACAGAATAATACATTCTATCTTCTGGAAGAAAACAACTTCAAAGCAAGATATTGCAAAGCTTTTCAGAAACAAAGGAGAAATAAAGATCTTTCAAAAAACCAAAAACTCAAGAAGGTCTTCACCACCAGACCTTACAAAAATATGGTTCAGGAAGTCCTACATCCAAAAGCAAAAGGTAACTACTATCATGAAAGTATATAACTCACTAAAGAGATTCATGAGAGTGAAAAAGGAAAGAATCAAACCTTATCAGAGCAATACACCACAAAATCACAATTAGCAATAAAAAAGGAAGGAAAAACACTAGATATTCAAAACACCATAAAGAAAACTGACAAAAATAACAGTAGTAATGATTTTAACTCAGTTGTGATTGTAAATGTAAATCATTACATTCATCAACTAAAAGATATAAAGGGTTAAAGAAGAATAATGGAACAGGAAGGATTAAATTGAGGTGGGGATGGGAGGGCCTTTATCCAATAGACTATTGAATATAGAGGAAGGAACATAGGGAGAATAAGTAACACTAAAGGCCTTTTGAAAAAGCCATATGGAGCTGGGCTGTGATGGTGCACACCTTTAATCCCAGCACTCGGGAGGCAGAGTCAGGTGAATCTCTGTGAGTTCGAGGCCAGACTGGTTTACAGAGTGAGATCCAGGACAGGCACCAAAACTACACAGAGAAACCCTGTCTTGAAAAACAAAACAAACAAACAAACAAAGCCATATGGAAACTGGCTACTGTAATAACTTCTGAAAACATATTCATGTACACATACACACCTAAGAAGGATTTTAATGGAGTTACCTTAAGATGGGGGGACAATACCCCAACTAGACACCATATGCTAGCAAATTAAAAAAAACTGTACCAGAAATGGGTTAACTCTTTTTGAGTTGTTATACAATGGGATCTCATAGATCCACAAGCATTACAAGCTATTGCTAATGGCATTGATTACCCTTCAGAACTTGATGGCAAGACTCTATTGCTAAAGACATCATATACTTGAGTCATAGAACATGGAGAAAC
>CABHPQ010136803.1:5868-26783 GCA_902168405.1 Peromyscus aztecus
TGATTAAAGATGTGCCCTATGACCACCTGGATTCTCACTTCCCAGTCCTAACCCCAGCCACCAGTTAGTAGTAATGCTTGTGTGGCAGTGGTTTTCAAATTGTGATTCCCTAAACAGTCTGTGTCAGCTCTAGGACACGTTACAAACATCCATCCTCAGAGCCACCCAGCTCTACTGAATGAGAAACTTTGAGAGAGGTGTCCAGCAGTCTCTGACTCTCAGACATTTTGTTTGTTGGTTGGTTTTGTTTTTTTGAGACAGGGTTCTCTGTAACAGCCCTGGCTGTCCTGAAACTCTCTTTGTAGACCAGGCTGGCCTTGAACTCACAGATATCCACCTGCCTCTGCCTCCTGAGTGCTGGGATTAAAGACGTGCGCCACCACTGCCTGTCCGAACCTCTACTCTTAAAAGTAACCAGCGATTTGCTCATCGGACCTAACAGGCAGCTACAAGGCTTCATCTGGACTTCCTGCAAGGCCCTAGGGACTGCTCACTGGTCAGCCAGGGACAGAGAAGGCTTCAAGTGCACCCACAGGGCTAAAGGGCTGTTTTTCTTTTGTTTTGTGTGTTTATAATTTTGATCCACCAGAGAACGGAAAATTTCTGTCTTGGATATCTGGGGCAATGTGTTTTATCTCTTAGGGACCAAAAAGGAAAGTCTTAATGAAAGTTGGCTTGTCTGTGCTCTCATTTTGTTACGGAATCAAAAACCACAATCTCATCCAGTAGCTCATGACTGTTTTCAGTAGTAACATTTAACAATTATTTTCACACTCATCTGTTACATTTCTAATGTGTATAAATGATCATGTTTGTGTATGTTTTCATCAGCATTTATCCTTTGGAGAGTGGAAGTTACTGTCATGTAGTATGAAGTGGCTGTAAGAAAAGTTGGGGAGATGTTTCTGATCTGGGTAAACATGTCTTTGAATTCCTGGCCCCATTTTTGTCCTGGGTACCTCTCTGACCTCATGTTCTGCTTCTCTGCCATCATATACTCCCTTCTGCTTCCACTGGCCTCTTGTGGCTCCTGAAGCTACAAGTGACATTCTTAAAGAGACTTTTCAGAGTGAAGTGTCACCCACTCATTTCAAACACACATACATGTCGTGTCCCGATGTCCCCCTTCTTTTATATTTTTCCTCTCTGGCACTTAGCTTCTGACATATAAGAGTGTGTGCGCACACGCACGTGCATTCACACTAGAATGTAGGTGATAATGGCACAGATCTTTATCTGTTCTATATATTGCCCAAAGTGTAAGTGTCTTGTACATATGCATAGTATGTGCTCAGTTATTATCTGCTGGGCGAATGAATGACTACCTCCACGTGCATTTCTGTGCCTATGGCAGCCGCACACTCTACGGGCTGGTATTTTTGCTTTTATTATTGCAGCTGAAACTGAGTGAGTGGCCATCTGTCTTCTGTCCTCTTTGGAAACAAAAGCCCTGCCCTTTGGAAACAAAAAACACTGCCCTTACCCCATTTTCCATTTAGAGAGCAGCATCTGTCTAGTGAGCTCCAGTTAACCTAGCTCCTGTGGGAACAGGACAGCAGTGTGTGAGCTGCGTCCTTATGGGTCACTTTGAACCGGTGGCTCTCTGGTTTAACCGAATGTACTCAGTGCATCTGGGTCAGGCACTTAAAGGTGGTTGACAGGGTTACCTGTGTCTGACCACCACTAAGTTCTAAAGTGCAGTCCTGCCAGCAGCTGTTAGAAATGCACATTTCTCACGAGTGTGGTGGTTCATTCTGTTAGACCAGCTCTGGGGGGCATTGCTGTAAGTTCAAAGCCAGCCTGGGCTACATCGTGAGACCCTGAAAGAGGTCATGAAAAGAGGGAGGGGGAAGAGAGAGAAGAGGAACTAGCGGTCAGTAGCTGTGTGGTGTGTTTCAAACAGGCCTGTGGCTAACTGGTTCTAAGGTCTGAGGATCTCAGTGGTGTGTGCTTTTGTCTGTCCGATGGAGAACTCTTCTCACACACTCCCAGCTTGGTAACCACTGGTCAGGACTTCTGGCCCCTTGGGTAGAGCTGAAAAGTGCTGTAGAGATGACTTTTAAGTGATGTCGGCACCTGAGCAGATGTGTAGAGCCTGCCGTATTTCACACATCCTCCCCGATGCTCGCTCGCTCCCATTGGTTTTTCCAGCTCACCCTCAAACCAGCCCTGGTGCTGTGATATTGCATTACCACGTTCAAAATGAGGAAACGGGAGGGCATTGCAGTTCATCTCCTTTGATGTGTGTGCACCTGCAGCCCTGGGTGGCACTGGTGTGGTCACCGAGGCTGAGGCAGAGCTGCTGTACCATGAGTGGGGTCTCTCATGAGCTGGCCCCAGTCTCCGCACAGAGGGTCTGACTCTACTGAGTCGGGTAAGGACCTCTGAAAGTCGTTATCATGTAAATGAAGATTTTGTAAGGCCTTGTGAGCTGAAGAGCATTTATTCAAGAAGAATGTGTGAACTATGGTAAGAAGTCTGAGACGTGGCAGCTTTAACCTGGTTCATTCATTCTCCTGTCAGCTTCACAGCAGCCTGGAACACCAGCAGCCACAACTTCAGTTTTAGCAGGAGCTGACGAAGGCAAAAGGGGCTAGTGGCTCCCCACCCAGACCCCAGAGATTTTCTTACCATTTGACCTGTGGAGCGGTTTGCAGGAAACTTCCACGCACAAAGCTTGTCTTTCACCTGATTCTGAACTGTGCAAACAGCTTTGTCTCTGGGACGTTTATGAAAAACTGTCTGTGGTTCTTGTCGAGTGTAGTAGAGAGGTGAGAGCTGGGTAATGCAAACATTGAGAAGGGAAAGCTAGGGAAGGTGTCTGTTCTAGCCTGACAAGCTCTGCTGTGCTGCTAGGATGGAGTCTATGCATCGGGAAAGCCGAGGAAGGCTCAGAACTCTCAGACCTCTCAGACACTCCTTTAGGTTCTGTGTAAGCAAGAATCGAAAGCCGGGAATGACAGGAACTGCGTGCCTGGGGGGGGAGACATGCTCCATTACCTCAGAGCCTGGCAGCAAAGACCCCAGCCTTGTCAGTGGGAGACTGTCTCATTTTCAGCTGACCACTAAGCCAAGCAGAAGTTTCTGTGGCCAAATACATGAAGACTACAAGATAATGCTAAAAATAATTGTATGCCCAAAATGACTGAAACTGAGTCAAAATAATTAAAAAAGATGAGAGATGGCTCAGCAGTTAAGAGCACTGGCTGCTCTTCCAGAGCTCTTGAGTTCAATTCCCAGCACCCACATGGTGGCTCACAACCATCTATAATGGAATCTGATACCCTCTTCTGTCATGCAGACATAATGCAAATTACATAAAATACATGAATAAATAAATCTTAAAAAAAAAAAACCTGACCCAAACACTTAAGGACAATTAGAACTTTACAACTGTTAAAAAAAAGGGGGGGGGGCGTGGAGATGTAGTCCAAGGTAAAACACTTACCTGGTATGGCCAAAGTTCTGGATTGAATCCCCGGGAGGGCACAAAAGAAAAGAGAAGGGGGTGGGGTAGGAAGGAAGGAAAGAAAGACTAGACCAGAGCTTTCAAGCAGGGTGTGGTGGCTTAAACCTGTAATCTCAACCCTTGGAGGCTGAGGCAGAGGATTGAGATTTTGAGGCCAGCCTGGGCTACAGAGTGAGCTTCCCATCTCGAATCACTTCTTGGCTCATTTAATGAGAGCACATCATCCTGAGTCAAGCCAGACAAAGACATCAAAAGGAAACTACAGCCTCACAGCACTTAATAAATACGGATTCAGGAGTCCACAGAGACTGAATGGTCAGCATGAGTTGTGGGGTGGGGAACAGAGTGACCACGATTAAAGCCACCTCTTACTCCTCACTGTCCCAGTCTTGGAGGCTCTGAGACTCCCAGGCAGGCTTTTTATCCCCCTGCAAATGCACATTTACCCATAGAGCTGTGAAGGCTCTCCTGCACAAAAGATAAGTCTGTGGCCTTCCCTTTCTGTTTCCAGAGCACCAGGGAGTACCAGGACCCAGCAGCTCCATCATCTGCACCTTCCTGCTTGCTTTCCTGCTCACTGGTACTTCCTAGATGCTCCCTTTCTCCCTTGCCCCCGGCCCTGGGCTCTCCCTTCTGCAGGCTCCTGGCTCTCCGAAGGCCTGTATCGGACCTGCTCTCTCATGTCATGACCTCACACTTGGTCATGACTCTCCTTTTCTCCCACTCCCATCAAAACTTCCAGAATGTCTCGGCTTTTAATTCCGCTTAATCATTAATTGGTTAAATTATTCATACAGAAGGTAAAAACTTCTGACCAAAATGTATTTCTTAAGGTGTTCTTTAAAGAAGGCATCCATTTCTTAGCTCTGCTGGCTAGTTTTATGTCAACTTGATACAAGCTAGAATCATCTGAAATAAAGGAACCTCAACTGAGAAAATCCCTCCTTAAAGTCTGGCTGTAGAGCATTTCTTAGTGAGATTGATGGGGCAGGGCCTAGCCCATTGTGGGTAGTGCCATACCTGGGCTGATGGACCTGGGCTCTATAAGAAAGCAGGATGGCCAGGTAGTGGTGGCACATGCCTTTAATCCCAGCACTCAGGAGGCAGAGGCAGGTGGATATCTGAGTTTGAGGCCAGCCTGGTCTACAGAGTGAGTTCCAGAATGGCCAGGGCTACACAGAGAAACCCTGTCTCTAAAACAAACAAACAGAAAGAAAGAAACCAGGCTGAGCAAGCCAGTAAGCAGCACCCCTCCATGGCCTCTGCATCAACTACTACCTGCAGGTTCCTGCCCTGTTTGAGTTCCTGTCCTGACTTCCTTCAGTGATGGACTGTAAGTGGAAGTGTATGTAAGCCAAACAAACCCTTTCTTCCTCAGCTTGCCTTAGGTCATGGTGATTCATCACAGCAGTAGAAACTCTAACTACAACACTAGCTTTGCTCGCCAAAAGGCTTAGGAATGGTGACAAACCGTGAAGGTCCCATGGGATCTCTAAGAACATCCCCAGATCCCTTTGGAAGAATGTGTAATTTCAAGTTAGGGGTGGGAACATTCAAAGTGGATCTGGAACATGTTGTCAGAGAGGAAGGAAGCTGTCAGCAATCACTGATCATGTGTTGAAGGACCTCAGGAGCCACCTCAAAGGTCCCTCCTAACCAAAGATGGGAACATTTGAGGACTAACAGATAACAGACGCATTACACGTTATGATGTAGGCGCTCCTTGTACTGCTTTTAGACAGAAGGTCCCTGGGAGGTTGTGAAGATTAGCCTGTGTGCGCATACATGTGAGTGCATGCGTACATGTATTTATTCATGCAAACATTTATCCCATGATCTTATTAAACCTGTACCTAAGAACAACCAAATGGTGTGGAAAAGAATACCACCATCTTGCAATCCATAATGAAATCAGAAGTAGGAAACAAATTCCTTGCTGCTCACAAAGGAAACGTGGTGAACTTTGAGGGGTAACCTGGGCTTGTAGCACATTCTGGTCAATTCATTATCACTAAATGGCAAAATTGGCATATGGGTCTTGGGGTGGGGTAGGACGGAGGCTTAGTGTTTTGAGACCAAGTCTTCATATAGCTTTCAACTCATTATGTAGCAGAGAATGACCTTAAACTCTGATCCTCAAGCCTCTGCCTCCCAAGTGCTGGGATTACAGACAAGTGCCACCGTGTACTGAAACACCCAGGTCTCTGTATTGTGCAATAAGAAACACAGACAATCTTCTTAAACAACAACTCTAGCTTGACTCTTAATGAACCTCGACGGCCGTCTTTAAGAGATAGAGGAGTAATACTGCCATGCTGTAATCATGACTAGACACACCTGTGGAAAGTATTTGTGTAGAACTCACTGATAAAATAGTATGCTCGCCAGGCGGTGGTAGCGCACGCCTTTAATCCTAGCACTCTGGAGGCAGACCCAGGCAGATCTCCGTGAGTTTGAGGCCAGCCCCGGCTACAGAGTGAGTTCCAGGAAAGGCGCAAAGCTACACAGAGAAACCCTGTCTTGAAAAACCAAATAAATAAATAAACTAAAATAGTATGCTGTAAACTTCATTTCTTTCTTTTTTGTTTGTTTGTTTTGAGGCAGGGTTTCTCGGTGTATCCCTGGCTGTCCTAGAAATCTCTGTAGACCAGGCTGGCTTCAGACTCACCGAGATCCACCTGTCTCTGCCTCCCAATTATTGGGATTAAAGCACCACCTCCTGTCTAAATTTCATTTTTAATCAGCAAAGCAGTTTTATTTTGAAACAGCACCAAGTATGCACCTTAGACACAGTCGTTTCTCCTACACCTGTATAGCTTGTATGCTTTACATATATTGTATTTTCTAAATGAGCTAACTTCTGTTTTCTAGGAGGGCTGAATTCTTGTTTGGTTTGTTTGTTTTTTTGAGATAGAGTAGCCCAGGCACACCTTGAACTCAACTACAGCTGGCCTTGAATTTGAAAGCCTCCTGCCTCAAGCTTGCAAGGACTGTGTCACCACACCCGACTTTTAGGAGCTGCTTTGTACTCTGTGTATATAACTGAAAACTTGCAGACTTGTCCTTTCCTCTCGGGTGGGGAGGACAATGTCTGCTGTATAGCCTGCCTGACACTGTTTGTCCAGGCTGACCTCATCTGATGATCTCCCAGCTCTCCCTCCTGAGTGCTGGGATTACAGGCCCTCACCACTACACTCAGCTACTTGTAAGTATTTCTTATCTTGAGAAAGCCTGAGATTTTCTCTCTGAAATACGTATCTCTCTCTTCTAGGACATTGCTTTAGGTTATATGAAAGAAATGCCTCCTCCACTCTAAGGTCTGCCAGGAACACTGACTTGAAGAGGATCAATGGATTTTGCACCAAGCCCCAGGAAAGTCCCAAAGCCCCAACCGGTAAGTTTGTATTGCTTTATCCATTTATGGAATAGGTAGCCCCCATCCCCGGCCCTTAGAATTATCTGGAACCTAAAGAGGTCGGCCAGTGTTCCTCCATCGTGCTCAGTCTTCCTTACTGTGCGTGTGTCGGTTGTGTTCACAATGCACAATAGCGCGTGTGCGTGTGTGTGTGCGTGCGTGTGTGTGTGTGTGTGCGTGTGCGCGTGTGCGTGTGTGTGTGTGTGTGTGTGTGTGCGCGTGTGTGCGCGCGTGTGTGCGCGCGCGCGCACGCGCGCGCGTGTGAGTGTGTAAACATCAGGTGTCCTCCTCCACCATTTTCCACTTTATTTTTTGAGACAAGGTCTCTCACTGAATCTGAAGCTCACTGATTTGGCAAGACTGGCTGGCCAGCAAGCGTCTCTGCCTCCCCAGTGCTGAGATTGTAGGTGTGCTCGTCACTCCTGGCTGGTTTTGTTTTTTAAAGTGGGTCCTGGGGATTAAACTCCTATCCTCGTGCTTGACCGAGTCATTTCCCCAGCCACATCAAGAGATCATGTTCGGGATCAAGTATAATGAGGCTCAATTCTGGGTTTGGCACCGACTTCGGCCGTAGCTGCTCCACATACCTAAGGCCAGGCCACCCCTGTGGGAAGGAGGGCAGTGCACAGCTGTAACCTACCAGCTGCACTTGTCTGCAAGCTTCTTCTGGGGTGCACTTGGGCTCCGCCTTAGTGAATAGAAAAACCACCCCTAAAGGACTTAAAAAATGTTTATTCCCTTCAACTTGGTGTTTCAGGATTCAGGATCTATCCTAAGCACTAATCACTATATATGGAAAAGGCTGGGAGTGTAAAGATGTTATGTATGTATATATTTACATCTAAATGTCAAACTCAGAATGGTTGCATACAGCTGTTGGCAGTTTCTTGTAAACACTGTGTAGTACTGTGGAATGTTACATATGTATGAATATATATATAAAAGGATATCAGATTTTATACTGCATATAAGTACAAGCCTGTACGTGCATATAAAGGGTATTGTCATGCTCACCCAAATAAAGCTGAGGAAACACACCCAAATTAAAGCATCCTGGCTACTCTATGGTAAGGACATTAGGAAGGGTTTTAATTTTTTGCTTTTTCATATCCGTTCTTTATGAACTGCCCTTTCTTTTTTCTTTTTTCTTTTCTTTCTATTTTTTGGGGGTGGGGTGGGGTGGGGATAGTGTTTTGTGTATCCTAGGCTAGAATACTCTGACTCACTGTGTAGCTGAGTCTCAAAATCAATCCGCTGCCTCCGCATCTGCCCTCAAGTGCTGAGGTCATGGATGTGTACCCACACCTGCTTCTAAATCCTCTTCTCAGGTGGTTTACTTCATTTGTGGGGCAGGTATAAAGACAAGCGTGCCAACCGCCAGGAAGATGGACGGCAAACCCATTTCTGAACTTGTTCACCTCTCACTCCGGTGGTGCCTTTTTTTCCCCTGACGGCTTTCCTGTTCCTATTGCCGTTGTTTTCTGGGGTGAAAGCAGAGAGGTGGCGGTGGGCATGAGGTGAGGTGTAGCTCTCAGTGGAAGAAAAGTGGCTGAGAGACCAGTGGGCTGTGGGTAGAAGTTGGCTTGCAGTTGCTGAACGTCCCGTCTCACCCAGCACCTTGTGAGTCCCTGCTCTCTCTGCTCCTCACCCTCGGTGAGTTCTCTCTCAAGAGCATCTCTCCCTTGCAGTCTTTGGGACTTGCCCTATTTTGCCTCGTCAGCATGCTCTGGTCCTCTACTGTGTGCTCCTGTCCCCTTGCCTGGGCTCTTGGCACTCTCTCTTCCTCAGCACCCTCAGTGGCTCACCCTTCACACAAGTGCTTATCTTTACTCCCTACTCATTAATGGAACCTCCTCGGGGGACATTCATTCATTCAGACTTGAACAGATCTAAAATGGCGTCTGTGCCCCTTTCCTCCCTAGCTGGTTCCCTTCCTAATGTTTTAGTTAACAGTACTGCTGGACCTAAGTCCTCCGGGTTTGAGGCTCTTCGGGAGCCCTTCTTTGTCATAGATGAATCAGTCTCCAAATCTTTGTTGTCCTTCGAGTGACCAGTGCTGCTGTGACCCTGGTCCAGAGCCTGTCCCGTCACCTTTATATTAGCGCTCCTGCGTGGACTTTTGGCCTAGTCTATAACTCTTCCTCTTTCCCCTCTACTAGCCAGTGTGAAGACTGGGGAGCCTTCCTTGCTTCAAAGTGCATCTCCCAGGGCCAGCTCTGGTGGCATGGGTCTTTAATCCCTGCCCTTGGGAGACAGAGGCAAGCAGATCCTTGAGTTCCAGGCCAGCCAGGCTTATATGTAAACAAGAACAAAAAGTGTATCCCGAATCCAGTGAACTCCTCAGCTTGGTGTTCAATGTCTGCTAATGGAATCTAACCATATGGTCTTTTTCTTATTCTACTGGAGACAGGCACACTCTTGTCCTTTCTCAGCGCATCCTCTTCACCCTATCTTTTCTTGTGGTATTCTTCCCACTGACAGTGGCTAGGACTTATATTTTACCTTAGAGCTCATGGCGTTGTGGAATGGCACTGGAAAACAAGGCATTCTGTGCAACCCTACTCACATAACATGAAGCCCGGATCAGCCTGAAGTCTCTTGTCTCTTGGTGCTTCTGTTAAATGAATAACTGAAGGATACAAACAGCGTTTGTGTGTGTGTGTGTGTGTGTGTGTGTTGCTGGATTTGAACATTAAAATCTCAAGCAAGCTTCTTACTGGTTTTCCCCACAGAATCCTACAGACACAGAGTGCCACTGCACAAACCCACGGACTTCGAGAGGAAGATACTGCTGTGGTCAGGGCGCTTCAAGAAGGAGGAAGACATCCCGGAGACAGTCTCGTGAGTGTTGGCAGGGCTGTACGCAGCCTGAGTTTCTCACTGATCTCTGGAGGGGAAAGCAGAATGTGTCTGAGTTCTGTTTGAAACCTTTTGTCCAGATTTAGAAACACTCTTCATTCTCTCCATGTTTTCATCTTTGGCAAGTACCCAGAACAGTCCGTGTTGGAAAACTGTTTGGCGTGTTACCTAGTGAGTGGAGGACCTGTCGGCTTCTGAAGCCAGCTGACGTTTAGTAGACCTCCTAGCTCCAGAAGTGTGGGAAACAATAATGTGCACTATTTTAGTTTGTTTTTAAACTTGTCATAGTAATAACTACACTCTACAAACCCGCTCAGGAATCAGCGGTGGGTGTAATAGTATTTTGATGCAGCAGCTTTAGTTTGGATCTTAAACATCCTCCAAATGCTCACACATAATGGCACTCATAGGAAGTGGTAGAATCTTTAAGAGGTGAGGCCTGAGGCCTCAGCCAGGCGGTGGTGGTGCACACCTTTAGTCCCAGCACTTGGGAAGCAAAGGCAGGCGATCTCTGAGTTCGTGGCCAGCCTGGTCTACAGAGTGAGTTCCAGGACAACCAGAGCCACACAGAGAAACCCTGTCTTGAAACTGCCATACCTCCCACCCCTAAAAAGAGGTGAGAGCTCATAGGGGCTCTTCAGAGCTCCTGACCGTCCTCATTTTCACCTCTTTTGCTCCCGTCCTCACACACACTTCAACGGGATGTTCTACCTCCATAAACCTCTCACTCTTCACACGCTGCTCACCTCAGATGTCCCGGGTAACCAGGAAGGGCTTTCTTCCTCCCCTGCCTCCTTGGAATCTAGACTTTTTCAGAATTTCTAATGGTACGTGCAGGTTCTCTAAACCAGGGTTTTGCAACCTTAGCTAGCACTGTTGACACTTGGCGCTGGACTATTTTGGGTTTTGTGAACTGGCGTGTGTACTGAAGGATTTAACAACATCCCTGGCCTCTACCCTCTAGATGCCAGCAGTACTCTTTCCAAGAGTGTCCCAGGCATTGTCACATGTCCCCTGGGGGCAAACGGATCTCAGGTGGAAGTAGTGTTCAGTCTCATGCTAAGGACCTTGACTGGCCAGTGTGTTGTGGAGAAGTGAAACCCTCCCCTGTGGGCATCCTCCTCAGAGTAAGGGACATCACAAAAGTTCCCTGTCAGCAAGAAACTATTCCTGGGCCTCCTGACCCTGGTCTCAAGTCGCAAATGAAAAGGACCTGGGTTCAAGCAGCTCATCTTTTCCAGGTAGACAGGATGCATCTGCTTCCTGCTCTTAGAGCCCTGCTGCACTTGCTAACTGAGTCAGAGAGCACATTGTCACCCCCAGAACATCTCAGTAGGAAACCTCAGTCCTTAACCCAAGTGACAGTGCCCTCTCCTGAGAAATGGGGGTGCTCCAGAAATAGCGGGGACACCCAGCTTTGGCTTTTGCCCTGGTTTCTTGATAATATCCCAGCAAAAACAAGATGCTCTATATGTGGGGCAGGGGGTGAGGGAGTAGGGGGTGATCGGTGCTGTTCAGAGGTTGCTGTGGCACACCTTGTCTCCCTTGTCATTGGTTCCTAGATCCTCTCAGACCCAAAATACTACCTGGTGAGTCACTCTGGAAAGTTCTTCCCTGGGTTTGGTCAACTGATTGGCCTGTGCTAGTAGTTCTGAGCGATCCTGCTTCTCTTGCCTTGTATTATTATCATAATCTGAGGCATTCACACACACATAGGATGTGTTTTGATTTAATTCAGCCACCTATGCCCTTCCCTCCAATTTCTACATTTCCCTCCCAACTTCAACTGTCATGCCATATTAAAATGTATTTTCCTTTATAAATGGTCTCCTAAGTGTAAGCTATGCCACTGTGGGAGGAAGATCATAAGACTTCAGTTGGAGACACCGAGTCACATCAAAGCTTGTAGTATTGTTATTTTCTATTACTGTGATAAAACACCATGACCAAGGCCACTCAGAGAATAAAGAGTTTGCTCTGGACTTGCGGTTGTAGAGGGTGTGGGTTCATACGGTAGGGCAGCAGGCAGCAGGCAGGAGACAGGAGCCACATCTCAAACTGCAGGCAGGAGGGTGAACTGGGAAAGGGCCGTGGCTTTTGAGACCTCAGAGCCTGCCCACAGTTCCATGCTTCCTCCAAGGCCACGCCTCCTAATCCTACCCAAATAGTGCTGCTGGGAGGCAGGCTAATGAAGGCCTTCTTAGAGACTGATGAAAGGACAGAAGGAACGCTCGTTCTGTGTCCTGCCCAAGGGCAGGCATGGCACGGTCTCGTACGGGCCTGGGCCCAGGGTCTCAGAGGATTTAGGGTTGCGATGTCTGGGAATCTGGCTTTTCCCCTGAAGAAACTGGAATTATCAGTCCCCAGGCCACTGTATGCTTGATCTGTGATACATTTGAGATGTCTTGTGCTCCTTTTGTATAATATTGCTTGATTAGCTTCCTGCTGACTTCATCCCAGACTCTGTCCCATAACCTCCCCAACCCCCGCCACTGCAAACTGTCTATGATGTGCTATACTTCTGCATAAACTTGCCTTGGCATAAGCCATTATGCAAGACCTCCTGGTCCCTACTTTTCTGTTTTCTTTATTTTCTCATCTCCATCCTGCCCCTTAGGAACCTGTCATTGAAGATCAGCCTGCTGGTCCTGGTAAACCAGGTAGTCAAATGCCCTAGACTATGGGAAGACATTCTCATTCCAACCACCACACGAGTTAAAAATGGTTTGGTTTTCTGTTGTTTTTTTATTTATTTATTTTGGGTTTGGTTTTTGTTTGTTTGTTTTTGTGGCTAGTGGGATCTCCGATGATTTTAGTCAAGTGGTTAAACACTTCATCTTTAGAAGTTGTTCCTAGTTTATGGTCCTACGGACCCAGCTTTAGTGCCTGGAGAGCTCCATGTACAACCTGCCTCCCAAGTTCCAGCTCTTACATCACACTGTATGTCCTTCTCCCGTCTGAACCTCCTCCATGGCAGCCTTTGAAAGCCATTGCTCTTGATGATGTTCAGTGTTACATGTGCTAAGTATCGGGGGAGGAAGGAGAAAGCATTCCAATCCCAGTATGTAGAGAGAGTCGCTTCCTGTGCACACCTGCTGGGACTTGGACTCCATGTGTCCCATCTTGCTCTTCTGGGTACCACAGTAGAACCACAACCCACTGCCTTCCTATAGAACCACAAAAATAAATCACCTTCTCGCTCACTTAATTTTAATGACATTTATTCATTTGGTGTCCTGGGGTGGTGCTCATGACACGGAATCTGTGTAGAGGTCAAACAACTTACAGAAGTGTCTTTTACCATATAGGCCCTGGGAATTGAACTCAGGTCGTTAGTCTTGGCTGCAAGCACCTTTACCTCCTGAGCCATCTTGTATACCCAGCCTTCTCTTTAGACTCATGCACATTATACCTATTTACTTTTACCTGAGAAATTGTCTATCAAGGCATGTAGGTCATCAGTCAGTGGACAGATTAGAAAAGCTGCATTCTAGGTACTTGCCAAAAAGCACAGGCTCCAGACCACTGTCACTCAGTTTTAGCACAACCTTCATGACAAGATTAACATTAAGGGATCATTGTTTAAGGGATTATTTCACTGGCTCAGGCAGTCTCAGATCTGTTCCTCGTTCAAGACAGAGCAAAAAGCTAGATTGGGGGCTGGAGAAAAATACAAATTTACGTGCATTGTCTGAAATAAAGCCTAAGGTTTGTTTTGTTTTGTTTGTTTTGAGACAAGGCCTCTCTCTATAGCTCCAGCTGTCCTGGAATTTGCTGTGGAACAGGTTGGCCTCGAACTCACAAAGATCCTCCTGCCTCTGCTTAGGTTAAGGGCCTGTGCCATTATTTCCAGCAAACATAAGTTTTGTTATGAAGTGCACTTTTAGATGAGTTAATAAAAATGGAAAGACTTTGAATTAATAACATAGTTTCTACCCCCACCCCCAATAAAAAAAATCAGAGTAATCATGGGCTGCAGAGATGGCCCGGTAGTTAAGGCTGCTCTTCCAGAGAATGGAGGTCTAATTCCCAGAACCCACATGTGACGTACAACCTTCTGTGTCCTAGGAGATCCAAATCCAGCACCCTCTTCTGGCCTCAGACTCAGCCACAAGGTGCACAATCAAACTACTCATGCACATAAAGTTTAAAAATTGCAGAGAAAACTGGATTACACAAAGAATATTAACTCTTCCATGTCTGTTTTCTCTCTGAACTATATTTTTGTTATAAGTTGAGCTAATAGCAGGACTGTTTGAGAGGAGAAGAATGAGTTCCAGGCCAGTCTGGGCTATAAAGTAAGAAAGACCCTGTCTCCAAAAACAAAGAGTTGTGAACTTAGCCCACCCTCCCCAAGGTGCTATGCGGTCCCTAGGTCCTAGCTGCTTGGTGTTTACAGATATCACTCTACGTTGAAGTTGGGATGCCTAGAACATTTTGTCCTGCTGCAGGCTCAGAGCGAGAAGGGTTAATCATGTTTTTTTCATTCTATTCTTAGGTTTGAGATGCTTGATGCTGCAAAGAACAAGATCCGGGTGAAGGTCAGCTATTTAATGATTGCTCTGACAGTGGCAGGATGCATCTATATGGTCATTGAGGGCAAGAAGGTAAGAGCCGGCTCCTCTCTGCCTCTGCATGCTCTCCCCAAAGACCAGGAGAGCGGTGATTGGCTCTGCCATCTGGTCTGAGAAGGGGAAGGTCTAAGAGGAAGCCACTTTGTATCAGTTTACTGACTGATGCTTACTGCATGCCAAGCTCTTCTGAGTGGTGACCTCCTTTGCACCTCATAACAGCTTTGCTAGGTAGATGCTACCATGAGATGAGGAGACCATAGCTTAGGAAGCTTCAGCAGTGGGCTGGTGAGGGGCTCAGTAGGCACTTGTGCACAGGCCTGATGACGGGAGTTTAATCCCTGCATCCCACAAGATGGAAGGAGAGAATCAGCTCCTGAGAACTGTCCTGGAACTCCCACATGTCCTCCGTAGCACGTGTGCCTGCACACACAAAATAAAACAATAGCTTGTTGTTGTGTTGTTTTGTTTTTTCGAGACCAGGTTTCTCTGTGTAACAGTCCTGACTGTCCTGGAACTCACTCTGTAGACCAGACTTGCCTCAGACTCACAGAGATCCACCTGCCTCTGCCTCGAAAGTTTTGGGATTAAAGGCGTTCACCACTACCATCTGGCAAAACAATAATTTTAAAGTAAGTTTTGGCAGCTTGTCCTAAGACATCCATCTCCCTAGTGACAGAAGTAGTTTGAACCTAGACGTAATGGAGGTAGGAGTGAACTTGCCCCCCAGGACTGAATGTTTGTTATGCCGCAGCAACTGTTAAACTCACTGGATGTGAGAGCCTGAGAGAGAGGCTTTCTCATCACCATGCTTTGTAATGAGGGAACAGATGCACCACGCATTTTCCAAAACTCACCTAGTAAGTGGAGAGATAAAAACTTAGATTTAAAAAAAAAAATGGAAAGAAAAACAAAAGATCTGATTTTTCATGTTACCAAATGACCTATTGAACTATCTTGTTATTAAGTAAGATATAGTTACTTTGGGGGCTGGGGAGATGGCTCAGTGGTTAGGAGCACTTGCTGCTCCTACAGCGGACCCGGGTTCAGTTCCCAGCACCCACATGGCAGCTCACAAACATCTGTAACCCCAGTTCCAGGGGATCTGTCTGGTACCCTCTTCTGGCTTTCACAGGTACCAGGCACACATGTGGTTATATGTACGTACGTACATGCAGGCAAATATTTATACCCATAAAATAAAAATAAGTAAAATCTAAAGTGTGTGTGTGCACGCTTCTATATTCAAGAGCACACCTTAAGTATCATGTCTAAATCTGTGTCACAGCTGTCACATACAGATATCGTTTAACTGTTACATAATTTAAAAGATTCCTAAGCTGGGCGGTGATGGCGCACGCCTTTGATCCCAGCACTCAGGAGGTACAGGCAGGTGGATCTCTGAGTTCGAGGCCAGCCTGGTTCCAGGACAGCCAGGGCTACACAGAGAAACCCTGTCTAGAAAAACAACAACAACAACAAAAGATTCTTCTATGGACGTGCTTGTCAACTGATCTCCTTATCCCGAGCGGCTCCAGAGTGCGCAGGAAGTGACTGTTGGCTCGCTGTGCCTTGCAGTCACATAAGAGTACTAGCCGCTTCAGTCCGGCCTCACGGGAGCCCGAAGGGGCAAGTGTGCTGACCCGAGTGAAGTTCTCTCGGAAATGAGTCCGCCTACTTCACTTTTCCCGTCTCGCCATTTGATCTGTCATTCATAATTCTCAGATCGAAACCTTCAGAAGCCTGGGGAGAGACGTGTGGATTTCTAGACTTCTGAGAAATGCTTAGTTAAAAATCTCCAGAAGCAAGTAATTCCCCTGGGATGGTGTGTGCTAGAATGAAAACCATTAGAAGAGGAGTTAGCTACCATCATGCTTTGTCCTTGTCGTTGGCGTTCTTTTCCCTTCCTTTTCTTCCTCCCACCAAATTCTTCACATGTGAAATAACGTGGGTGTCAGAAAATCCCAGCTTCTGTGGCTGCAAGGTTCACGGATTTGTCAGAAAAACTGGTCTGATTATATAAGCGTCATAGAAATTTAACAGTCCACACGGAAGGAAGCAAGAAGAATGGAGGGTGCTTCCCCTACTGCCATTTGCTTTGAAAGGGTGGGGTTTGGGGAGAGACCATTCTAGAAGGCATGGGGGGTAATACTTTAGTAAAGCCTGGGATTCCCAAAGCTGAATGTTTTTGTTAAAAGAGAAGAAGGGTACTAGGAAGTACACATAGAAGTTAGGGAAGGAGAAATGAAAGCGAGATGGAGATGGAATGGCGTTTTCCATTATAAAGAAGAGTGAAGGATGCCAGGAAAAAGGCAGGATTTGGGAAAAGAGGTCATAAAGGCAGAGAAGGGAGAGCCATGGACTTCTCTCCTGGGATGGGTTGGACTCTCGAGTCAGAGAGAAGAGAAGGTGTGTACAGGACACTGCTGTGCCCAGCATCCAGGCAGCTGACGGGTTCTGGTCAAGTTGGCCTGCTGTTTTCAGCACCGGGGCAGGACATCCTGCCCAGCCTGCCATCATCAGCTCTTCAATTGTTTCCTTTTAGGCTGCGAAAAGACACGAGTCCTTAACAAGCTTGAACCTAGAAAGGAAAGCCCGTCTGAGAGAGGAAGCAGCTATGAAGGCCAAAACAGAGTAGAAGTATTTGTGCTGGATTTGGAAAACCTGGGAGAAAGGTTGTAATAACAAGCCTGCATTGGAAAGAACGTGATACGAGACACACTTTGCAGACATACGCTTTGCACAGATTTATTCCACTTCCCTATTTCTGCTGTAGAGGAACAAATAAATTTTCTTAAAGAATGACTTGTGTTTTGTTGCTTTGATCCAAGTAAAACATAGCCTCCCCACTTTCCAGAGGCCCCTAATTTCAAATTTAATATTAGCTCTCTTTGAAGCATCAGGTACCCTACCTAACTTCTACTCACATACCAAAGTTGACGTATCCGAGGCCCAAAGAGTGTGGGTCTTCTCTGTTCTTTATATAACGTCTGAAGGGACAATTAGACTAGGTGGGTACACTGTCCAGATGCATGTTGGGAAGCCAGCCTTCCAAATGCCAGGGTGCCTTTGGGAAGACTGGCTCCCCAGAGACTCGAAAGCAGCCAGACCACACACTGTACCTATTGTCTAGCATGCCAGTAGGCGGAGGCATTTAGACAAGCCTTTGAGAAAGATTCCCTGGCACAGTCATGAGAGTAGTCTGGCCAAGGGTTATGAGGTGTTTCTCATTCATTATGGAATTGCTGGGAGCCAGCTGCCACCTCCTAGTTCATGGTTTGGCTCCCAGCTAGCCCCTTTCCTACTCCCAGGGAATTAAATTTTGTACTTATGAAAATACCATCCCATTCTTGTTTGTTAATGTTTCATTAGTCTTCTTATGCTACCACGGTGTCTAGTATTCAGGTGGTTTCTGCTATAAACATTTCAGTGACTCTCACATGCCTCCGTCATGCTAACAGATGACAGGTCATTATAGCCACCCAATACACCACTTCTCAGAGTTAATGGTTGTGATTTTAAAAGTACTGTGTGCCATTGTCCGGGAACTTAATGAGCTATATTAGCAATGGAATGCTGCCAATAGCTTCATGATCTAATAATCATGGTCTTGACGCTGTCTGTCTATACACTATTTTTTTTTTTTGCCTTTGCTTCACTTTAGGTATCAAATGCTTTGGTTTTGTCACTTGTGAATTTATTATCAAAAAACACTGTTTCTTGTACATTTTTAGAAAACTGATTTTTCTTGAGTATTTTGGGACCCCCTTCCAAGCCCATGTTTTAAGTATTGGTAAATTCTGGTGTAGAACTTCCTTATGGAACCTTCCTTCATATAGCAATGCCATTTTCATTGAAGAGCAGTGAGAAGTCTATCTTAAAGCCTGTGATAAAGATATTCCACCAATTTATGCAATCATTTTTACTGTGTGTCATTCTCTATTCAGTAACATACCGGGACTATTTCTTTACGGGTCTAAACTCTTTAATAATTTTTCAATTATTTTTTATCTTGTCTCTGTTGGGGGATATATATCCATGCCACAGAATGAATATTGAAATCCAAGAACAACCTGCAGGAATGTGTTCTCTCCTACTCAGGTCCCAGGGTGGGATCATGGGTCATCAGGATTAGCAGCAAGTACTTCCACCCACTGAGCCATCACACCCACCCAAATTTAAATTTCTTGGTCAGAATTTCAATTATGCCCCTAACTGATCTTGCATCTTCCAATGTAATCAAATACACCAGCATCTTGACAGTCATACCCTACAATTAATTCTAATATATTTCTCAGAACTTGTCAGGAAGATAAAATATTGCCCATGTTGCTTTCAGTTAAAGTACTGTAGTATTATTTTTTTCTTAATCTCAGGGTTTTCATCTGCTTGTTTTTGTATATTTTCTATATAAGCCCTGTGTGGATACAGTAAATACATAGGTCTGAGATGTTGGTGCTATAGAGATTAGCATAGCTGCCTTTCAGTTAGTATGTGGAGCTACCGTAAAATATTTCTTAGTCACTATTATAGTCTGGAGAATTTATTACTAAAATTTATTGACAGAAAGTAAGGAATGAAGTTATGGCATCATTCATTGTCCGGTAAATATCAAGTCCTCTAGAAAAAGCCAAGACTACAGAGACAAAACTTAAAGCCTTAGTGTTTATTGTCTAAAAAATACATGGCCCATGAAGTCACCTCAACTGCAAGTTGATAACTATAAACTTTGAGCTTTATAAGAAACTAAAAAGGAGGGGTAAAAGTTACCTCAGCTGCTCACTGAGGTGGCAGGCAGGCAACCATGGTATTTATAAGGTGATGCCTGAGTTGAATGATGTTGGGCAGGAGTTAGGAGGTCTAATACTGAAGAGCGGTCACAAGCTTGACATGTAATTTGCCTGTCACAAAACGGTACAATCTAACCAAGTACTTAAGGAGATTTTTTTCAGTTAAAAGTTTAAGATGCTCAGGAGGCAGAGGCAGGTGGATCTGTGAGTTTGAGACCAGCCTGGTTTACAAGGCAGCCAGGCCTACAGGGCTACAGAGCAAGGCCCTTTCTCAAAAACAATTTAGGATTCTGGGCCTGCAAGATGGCTCGGTTAACAAAAGATCCTGTTGAGAAAGGCTGGCCTGAGTTCACTACCTGGAGCCCACAGTGGAAGGAGACTCAACTCCTGAGAGTCGTCCTCTGACCCCCACAACACATGCCTAAGTGTTAAGATTTGTAGAATGAGCCTGACTACGACTTATTGTCCCCAACTTGACAGATTAATTTGGCAACTTGATGTCCCATCATGTAGAATAACACCAAAAATATTCAAGTGACATGTGAGACCTCGCCAATCCTCTCATTTCCTCCCTAAGCTCATGCCACTGTCCTTAGTGACTTCCCAAACCAGAAACTCAGTCCCTCTTCCCCACAGTCATCCTGCTGTCAACCTTCTAAATATTCCAAATACCCTCCCCGCTGGGAAAGCTGTGCAAAGAAAATGAGGTGCTGTCCAGGCATGGACACATGAGATTGCCAACAGGTCTCAAGATTTAAGAATCAGAAGCCTCAGGTTCTAGACTTGCTTTTACAGTAGTCTCATTTCACAAATGAAAATGTCTCAAACTCACACAATCAAAGACAATACGAAAAGAACTACAAAACCACGCTGGGCTTCAGAGAAATCATCCTTTTTATTTTGTTTCTAATTCAGCTTGACTCATCGATTGCCAGAGACTTCAGCAGTCACTCGTCCACAGTTTAATTGTTCTGTCATTTTCTAATGCTGTTGATGCAATGATGTTTTCTGTAGGATGACAAGCCGCAGAGATCACAACATCTGTGTGACCTTGCAACTTCTGTATAACCTCTTTAGTCTGAAGGTTCCAGATGTAAACCATGTTGTCCTCCGAGCCGGACACAATCCACTTCCCACCAGTAACAGAGAAACTGGCAAATATGCAGTATTTCTCATTCTTATGGCCAGTGTACATCTTCAGGCATCTGCCTCTGCTGTAATCCCACAGTTTCAGAGTACTGTCCAAAGTTGCAGTGAGAATATATTTACCATTTGGAGAAAATTTTACAAAGGACACAGGAGGGTTACCCTCATCAGCAATTGTTTTTAAACACTGACCTGAGGCAGCATCCCAGATCCTACAAAGACCATCATAGCTCCCCGATACTATCAAGGACCCATTGCAATTAAAATGTACGGCCGAAATAGGGTCCGAATGGGCAGACAAAGTCTTGAGGCACTTTCCTGTTTTCACCTCCCATATTTTCACACTCTCATCAAAAGATCCCGAAACGATGAGGTTGGATGGTGGGTTGAAATTACAGCAGAAAACGAAATCACTGTGTCCCTTCAATGTTTTCAAACATTTTCCAGATCTTACATCCCATAACTTTAGAGTCTTGTCGTCTGAGGCAGAAACGAGACGACTAGAATCTGAAGACCAGGCAACATCTGATATTTCCAGATTATGACCATGGAGTGTTTTCTTACATTTCCCATCATACGCTCCCCAAATTATAATTAGTGCATCAGCAGCAGAACTTGCTAGCCATTCTCCATTAGGACTAAATTTAACTGATGATACGGCCGCC